>VMDO01001867.1:18503-49765 GCA_007922755.1 Pedetes capensis | reverse complement strand
CGTTAACATTTAAATTTTCATCTTTATAGTGTCAGAGAATGAGAGTGCAAAAGGAAGTGCTGATTGCCTCCCGACACTCACTTATCAAAGTTCTTCCAGTATAGTTCGCCTCAGTGGTGCAAGAAGCAACAGCACCGATAAAACACCCCAAGTAAGCACAGGTGAGTTAAGAGTTAACTAGTATACATTTGTTAAGTGCAGCATGAACTGTGTCTGTATGTCATGTAAATATTAATTTTTAAGAAGTCTTAATTCTCCATAGTTGTCATTTAAAATATATATTTGTGCAGTCTCTCATAATAACAAAGTATAGGTACACACCTGCAACCTAAACAGTGTCTTTTGAATTTGGACTGTTGCGACTTTTTGGAAGAGAGAAGTGGGAGTAACAGCGGTAATGTGTCTGAAGGTACAATACACCTTTTTGTTGTTAGGTGCCGTCGAGTCAAATCTGACTCATAGTGACCCTAAGTGCACGAGAAAGAAATACTGCCCAACATTGTGCCATGCATACATTCTTCTTATGTTTGAGCCCATTCTTGCAGCCACTGTGTTTCTTCTCATTCTGAATCATGCCACATCAGCAAAAGGAGGTCCCAGGGGCTTTACTCCATTCCTGTCCTTAAGGTCTACTCTACTTTGAGGAGGCAGCTCTTCCCCAGTCATTGCTTGAACGCCCTCCAGCCTCAGGTGCCCATTTGCCAGCACTATATTTGACATTGCTTCTCTGCTATTCATGGGCTAGGAGTTAGCTCAGTTGGTAGACTACTGCCCTGTGCATTCTGAGGCCCTGGGTTTGATACCCAGCACCACAAAAATGGGAGAAGGACATGGCAGCCCACTCCCAAAGCAATCTCAAAACAATCAGCCATTGAAAACCTTATAAATAGCAGAGAAGCACTGACATAGTGCTGGGCATGGCACAGTGTCTGGGAGCATTTCATTGTGTTGTACCTAGGGTCACTATGAGATGGACCCAACTCTACAGCACCTAACAATAAAAACAACTCTGCTATTTATAGGGCTTTCAATGGCTAGCTGTTTCAGGAATGGGCTATTGGGTCCTTTTCCCTCATCTGTCATAGATTGGAATCTTAGCTGAAACCTGTCCACCACAGGTGGCACTACTGGTATCTGCAATACCAGGGCATTGCTTTCAGCATCACAGCAACACGCAGTCGCCCACAGCATGACAAGCTGATAGACACATGGAAACATATACCTAGGCATCTTTAAATGAAGCATATGGTTCTGTAGTCTGCATATTGTTCTTGTTTTTTTCAGAAGCAATAATGATAGCCCTTCTGATAGCTTAGGTAACAATACCCAGTATTTTTTCTTTTCAAAGTGCTTTTTATATATTATTTTATATTTGTTTATATAGTAATACTTATATTAGCGAGGGGGATATTAGTACTGTTTTAAAGATGAAAAAACTAAGGTATCATCTGACTATTGGTCACATAAACAATCAGTAGTTAATGAAAAAGCCATATTAGGATCCAGGATCATACTTGGCCTTACAAATTTTTTACCAGACCATTTTAGAGGGTGACATGAACATATGATTCAGAACTTCTAGTGTTATTAGTCTTGTTAGCTAATTATTTTTAGCATTAGCTCAATTTTGCATCATTTTATAATCTCAAAAATGTTGAAGAACTTGTGCTGTCAAAGCTGAGAGATACCCTTAAGTGTAAGTGGCTTTGCTACAGTAATGTTTGTTTTTCTTTAACATAGTCAGATACACATTTCAGGGCCCTCATTTCAGCCGCAGCCTCTTTTTGTACTGGCCCACAACCAAGCAATGATTTTTTCATTTTTAATGGCTAGCAAAACATTAAAAGAAATTTTATGCATGTGAAAATTATTTGAAATTCCAGCTTCAGTGTTTATAAATAAATATTTGTGGTAACAGAGTCATGCTTATCAGTTACACATTGTCTGTGGCTGCTTTTGTGCTACAACAACACAGTTGTGTAGCTGTGAAAAAGACCACATGCTCCACCAAGACTAAAATATTTACTATCTATTCCTTTACAGAAAATATTTGTGGAATGCTGCTATCCAAAAAACTAAAAATTTGTTGTTGTTGTTACTGTTGCTGCTTGTGATAGGTGTCATCAAGTCAGGTCCAACTCATAGCAACCCTGCATTCTGTTACACATAAGGTTGCTATGAGTTGGACCCTACTCGACAGCACCTAACAACAACAACAACAACAACAAGAAGCATCTGGCATTTGCTTACTTTTTATGCCCAACAAATCAATTTTATAAAAGCCTACGGTAGGTTTCCTTGGTATGAATTAGAGTTATTAGTTTATCCTGTTAATAATTTTGGCCTGAAAAACTTGCCCATTGATAGTTTATATGGAACTGGGCACAGTGGCGCATACCTGTAATCCCAGCAGCTTGGGAGGTGGAGGCAGGAGGATTGCAGGTTTGAGACCAGAGCCAGTCTGTATAACTTAGCGGGAGCCTGTCTCAAAAAGTAAAAAAAGAAATGGGCTGGGGGTGCAGCTCAGTGGTCCAGCACTTGCAAAGCATGCAAGTGCGAGGCTCTGGGTTCAACCCCCAGTACCAAAAAAAAAAAAGTTTATATGGGATTATATATGACTGTTTTTGTTATATGCCGCCAAGTCAGGTCCAATTCATACCAACTCTGTGTACACAGATGAAACTCTCACTGATGCTGTGCCATGCCCCACACTATATCAGTGCTTCTCTGCATATGTGACTATGTAAGACTATATATGAGATTTATGCTTTCAGCCATACCACTCTGGCATCTCATCCTGTCTGATCTTCGAAGCTAAGCAGGGTCAGGCCTGCTTAGTCCTTGGATGGGAGACCATTTGGGAGTACTGGGTACTGTAGGCTTGGGAGAAGGACCCAGCAGCCTACTCCTGAAACAGTTAGCCATTGAAAAGCCTGTGAATAGCAGAGAAGCACTGACAATAGTGCAGGGCATAGCCCAGTGTCAGGTAGTGTTTCGTTCTATCGTACAGGGACACTATGAGTCGAACCCAACTCAGTAACACCGAACAACATCCCATCATGGGATTTATAGGACACTTATTTTTCAATAGTTTTTTCTCACTGTGTACTCATACATATTAGGATTCAAAACATTTTTCAGGTTAATGTTTTACAGTACAGTATATGAGTATTTTATTTATAGCATTAGATACATACAGTGTATATACTCACAATTGACAGCTTCTAGGAAATATTAGAGTAGAATAAACAAAAAGATGTCTTAATGTTTTGTTGGATGTGGAAATAAAATCATCACTCTCTAGTTCTTTCATGATTATCTTGTGAATTTAATATTCTGATAAACACATCTTGAACTCCTATGGTTGAGTTCAATCATAGGAAAGTTTAGCCCTGAAATACTTCTCTAGGCTTAACTCTGGTTTTAGTATGCTTTTGTCTTTAATAATCCATAATAGAATATATTGTAATATATTCTGGGTTGGCATTTTGGTTGCAATTGCTGCCCACTACAATATTCACTCAGTAAATATTTTTTGAGCTCTTATATACCAGATGCTATTAGGAATATAAGGAACAAAAAATAAACATAGATTGTGCCTTTATGGAGGAAACAAGAGGGAGAGATAAGAAGACATTAATCAAATAATCAAGTAAATGTAAAAATATTCAGAGATTGTGTACTGTGAAAGAAGAGCTATAAGTTGCTGTGTTGTTGTTAGGTGCCATTGAGTCAGATCAGACTCACAGCGACCCTATGTACAACAGAACGAAACATTCCCAGACACTGTACCATTTCCAGCACTATGTCAGTGCTTCTTTACTATTCATACGGTTTTCAGTGGGTGATTGTTTCAGGATTGCTTTCAGGAGTGGGCTGCCACATCTTTCTCTCATTCTTTGCTGTGCTGGGGATTGAACCTAGAGCCTCAGAGAGCACACAGTAGTAGCACTATACCAACTGAGCTAAACCCCAGCCCATAAGGTGCTGTGAGAATATACAATAGAGACATGTGACCTATGTTTGTGTGTGGCAGGAGGATATTAGTCAGAGAAGACTTCCTTGAGAATGTGAGCTTAGATCTGAAAGAGGACTCAAAAACAAATGAGGATAGGCATTGGGAAGGAAGAATTAAGAGGGGGCATCCCAAACAGATGGAACCTTGTGTAAAAGGCTGTGTAATGGGAAGGAATCAGGAAATGTTTAAACATCTGAGAAAATGCTAGATCACCTAGGAATGCTTCCAACATTTAAATCTCAGAAAATATGATGAACAGTGGCTTCAACATGTTGAAATTAATTTTTCTCAAACAAGAAATTCAAAGGTAAGCAGTTGTTCTAGATGTTGGTACCAGGACTTTGCATTAGTTCTCTTGACCTAACTATAATCATAATATGGCCACTGGCATCTCCAAGCATCACCTATCTTTTTAAGGCAGAAAGAATGGGAAAGAGGAGCACCAGCCACTTTTATCCCTTTTGTCGAGAAAGCAGTTTTTTCAAAACTACCACTTTAATTTCACTGATGAGAATTATGTCATAGAGCCACCTGGCCCAAGAAGATTAAATAGTTTGCAGCCTCTGTGTTGGGGGTATGTAGAATGCAGCCTAGTTTGGTAGAATTGAGCAGGTATATAAATTTAGGTTTGGGCAGACTTTTCTATAGAAGGACATGGATGAGCCAAGAACCATCCCTGTAGCACACTTGTAATCCCAGCTACTTGGGAGGCTGAGCAGGAGGCCAGAGGCACCTTGTGCAATTTAGTGAGGCCCTATCTCAAAATAAAAATAAATTAAAAAGGGTCTAGGGGTGCAGCTCAGTGGTTGAGCACTTGCCTAGCATGCATGAGGCTCCAGGTTCAACTAGCAGAAGTAAAGAAAATGAAAGAGAGCATGTAGTAAATACGTGGGACCTTTCAGGTTGCATACAATCTGTTACCAATTATTCTTTATTTGTGCATGTTTTTTACAGCCCTTTACAAATGTGAAAACCACCTGAAACTGTACTAAAACAGACCTCAGGACATATTTGGTGCGAGTCTTGTTATAGTTTAATAAATGGCTTTGCCTTCAGGCTGTAGCATAGGACTGATTTTGTACAGGACCTTTGCACATCTATTTGAATGTAATTCCAGAGTATTATCTTTAAATTACAAGATTTCTCCCTGGCTTTTATGATATTTAACCTATCAAGCAGAAGATTTCCCAGAATATTAGAAGAAAGTGTTTCTGGGTTTCTTATGTCCTCCATCATAAGCTGATATTGGAGTGGGGACATCATGCCTCCCTGATGTGCTGTTTTCCTTGTTAATGTATGTGCTTATTAAACAATAATCATGTATAAGCTTTTATGGTCTCTAGTACTGCTTTTTATCTCTTGTCCCGTCACTTACACTTTCTATTATATGGCAGGAAAAAGATGTATTCTTAGTAACTGTATATAGAGAGCTAATTCTGCTGGAATAGTTGATAATACTATACCTCAACTAATGCTTTACAAGACTCTCACATAATAAGGACAAAGTGATCAAAAATCTGGGTTTTCACTTTCGGCATTGTTATCTAAATAATTTGGTAGAAAGCAGTCAATGGTGTTTCTGAACAATGTGAAGTGGCCATCATGTCACACTGCTATAAACTTGCAGTCTGTATGCTAAGCAGAGGTAAAATTATTCATCCAAATTTACAGTAACAAAGATTGGAAGATTTAAAAGTAATTATTATTTATGGATAAAGTTAACGTAGCTACCTTCTGTTTGGTTTGGTGTTTGGGGGTTTGTTTTCCACTTTAATATGCAGAAGACTCAGACTCTCAGGTTCACCCAGCACAACCACAGTGGTATAACCACTGTTATTTAACTAGTTAGCAGAATTAATGTAAACTTAACTACTATTAAAAATAAATTTTAATTGACAAATTTTTAAAAAGCAGTGCATTCCTAGGAACATAAGCTTTATATTTCGGCACATCTGGATTTGAATCCAGATGAATCTGGATTTAAGAACTGGGGAACTTTGGGCTAGATAATTAATCCTGCCTGTTGTCTTTTTTCTCAACCTGTAAGAATATTGGACTATTTACTGTAGATAACACAAGTAAACTGCCTGAAATGGTACCTGTCCAATAACAGGCAATCAGTGAGTACCTGCTACTTTCATTTTGTTATGAGAATTTTAAAGACTTAAGATGACTTATATTTGCACATTACATTTTCGTGGCTCAGAGCACTTCTCTTGTTTTTCAGAAAGTACACCTGAGCTCCTCCTGCTGTCATCTCTTGAGGATACAAAGGAAACAGGAAACATTCAAAGCACATGCTTCAGGAAAAGACATACAAGTGACAGTGAGCGCCACCCGCAGCAGCAAATGGCCTGGGGAAGCAGGAACCGTAATCTTAGTGGAGGGGTACTGATGGGGTTTATGCTGAACAGAATTAACCAGGAAACAAACCCTGGGGATATAGTTGAAAAATTAGGAGCTGATGCAAAAATTCTTTCACATGTTATCTCAAAAAGCACAAGACCAAATAGTCTGGATATTGGAAAACCTCCTTTAAGATCAAAAAGAGAGAGTCTAGAAAAGGAATCCAGTGATGATGACACACCTTTTGATGGTTCTAACTGTTTGACAGATAAAGTGGATTCTCCTGTTATTTTTGACTTAGAAGATTTAGACAATGAAACAGACAGATCGAAAGTGGGTTATGTTGCTGCACAAAATCCCAAGAGAATTCAACGTTTGAGCAGCAGCTTTTCAGTAAAACCTTTTGAAAAAACCGATGTGGCAACAGGATTTGATCCTCTCTCTCTTTTGGTTGCTGAGACGGAACAGCAAAAAGAGGAGGAAGAGGAGGATGAAGATGATAGCAAAAGCATCCCAACACCGTCTGCTAGGCGTGATCTAGCTGAAGAAATTGAAATGTATATGAATAACATGAGCAGTCCTTTGACAAGTCGTACACCAAGCATTGATTTACAACGCGCATATGACGACAAATTAACCAATAAGAACAGTCCAACACTGGTCAAGGCCTGCAGAAGATCTAGCCTGCCTCCTAATTCTCCTAGGCCAGTGAGACTGACCAAATCCAAAAGTTATACCAAAAGTGAAGAGAGACCAAGGGATAGACTTTGGTCTTCTCCAACCTTCTCACCTACCTGCCCATTTAGGGAAGAATCTCAAGATACTCATTCATCACATTCATTTAACTTAGACACCTTGCTAGTACCTAAACTAGATGTTTTAAGGCACAGTATGTTTACTGCTGGAAAAGGAGTTGCAGAGAAAGCAAGCAAATGGTATTCAAGATTCACCATGTATACCACATCATCAAAGGTAAGTATTGTTCGTATCGCTACTTTTGTTTTTACACCCACACCCCCACTGAAAGTACCTTCCTTGTGAGTATGTCTTTTTTAACCATTCTCCCTAAACAGTTTTAGAAAAGACAGTGATTTGTACCTAGAATATGTGTACTATGTGAACATACTGACAGGAAATAGTGATTTTCTTCACAGTACACTTTTTTTCCAGACAGTGTCCTGTATGCTTTCAAAAATTACCAGCTAAAAAGCCAGGCACAGTAGTACATGCCTGTAATCCCAGCAACTCTGGAGGCAGTGACAGAAGGATTGCAAGTTCAAGGCCAGAGGCAGCCCGTGCACTTCAGCAAGACTCCGTCTCAAAATAGTAAAAAGTGGGCTGGGGTGTGGCTCAGTGACAGAGCGCTTGCAAAGCACGTGTGAGGCCCTGGGTTCATCCCCTCCATACCACAAAAACAAAAAGATTTATGACTCCATCATGGGAAGCCACCCGGCACTAAGAACAAAATGGAGAAAGGAAATAATAAAGCAGCAGTCAGTAGAAGTGGGAAGATTTACGTCAAAATACCAACGAAACCAAAAGCTAATGCTTTAAAAAGAACAACAAAATCGGTATACCCCTTAGCTAGAGTGATCGAGAAAAAGCATTAATCACTAATACCAAGAAGGCTCCACCTTGACAGAACTCTTTTCTCTTAATAGAATTAAGAATTAAAATGTTTTTAAAACCTATTTCTGAGAATTTTAATGGAAAAACAAGCTCAGTTTCTTCTACAGTATGCCCACAATACAGATCATTCTGTGATCTTAAAATGTGTGGTGACTTCCCTCCACCAGCCAATAGTCAATCCTTTCTGTAGTGGACACCAGCTGGGTGTCCTCTGTACAGTTCTTAGTTGGACCATCATCCTGGAGACAGCAGTCAGACCCCACAGGTTGAGAATTCAGACCCAGGAAACTACCCCAAAAGGGATGGCTTAGGTGCCATTTGCAAGTGTCTAGTGGTTTTACCTGTGCTTCTGTCTACCCATCTACAAAACAGGGTTCCCGTAGCCCCTCCTCAGGTTTGATTGGTTTGCCTAAAAGGCTCATAGAACGTAAGGAAACACATTCCCCCGCTAATTATAAAGTATATTACAAGAGATGCAGATGAAAAGATGCATAGGGTGAGGAATAAGGGAAGAACTTCAGAGCTTCCATGCCACCCTCCAGGAGCCTCCATGTCTGCGGCTATTCAGAAGCTGCCTGACCCCTATCTTTTTTAGTTTAATGGAGGCTTTATTACAAAGTCATGATTGAAGCATAGACAACCATCTAGAAATGTTATTGGACAAAGGAGTTTGACTGAGTGTGGAAGCCCAGCAAAGCCTGGCCAGATTCTTGGCATACTATGTTGTTGTTAGGTGATGTGGAGTCAGTGACGGACTCATAGCGACCCCTACATACAACAGGTGAAACATTTCAAACCCCTGAGGAACAAGAGAATATTAAATAAGTATGTTAAGATAAGTAGCTATCCATTTGGAAGAAAAGTCAGATTCTTACCCCACAGTGAATGTAAAAAAAATACCTAGATGGATTACATATTTAAATGTAAAATTAGATATTTTAAAGATGATACTTTTATTTTGGAGTAGAGAAAAGACATAAACCTGAAACCCATAAAGGATGAAAAGATTTGACTACAGAAAAGTGTTAAAGTCCTTTATGGTTAAAAATAATACACAAGGTGGAAAAAAATAGGCTGTATTATCTGAGCAGTGGAATGACAGGTATTTTTTAAATGTATTTTCATACAAAAATCAGTTTCTACCAGATATTCTTATATGTTAGTATAGACAGAAAAAAAAAAAACCTTGTATATCTTAGTGTCCTCAGAAATGAGAACTAGAAATAGGTCTTTGAAACCTAAGATGTTAGGATGGAGATTTATAGGGTAGAAAATTACCAGTAGATGAAGATAAAAAGTAAAGTTGCCTTCCTAGTGGGTATATACCTTGCTGGAAGTAAGAAACGATGTCTCCAGTATGCCTTTGGAAAATTGGTTGTTTTTCCTCCAGAAGTTGTAATGTTGACTAACTGATCATCTGGGTGGTTAGCCGTAGGTGATTCCACTACCTTACAAGTGACTTTTAAAATAATTAACTTTAAATGTGAAGGAAATTAAGCTTATAATTATGTCCTTAGGATCAAAGTTCTGATCGTACCAGTCTTTCTTCAGTGGGAGCCCAAGATTCTGAATCTCCCTCTTTGACAGATGAAGATGTCTGCCACGAGTGGGAAGGAGCCACTTCCTCCCAAGAGAGCAGTGCCGCTTCAGGGACCAAGGGCGTTGATCTTAGCCGGACAAGCCTAGAAAGTTCCGCTGCCTCAGAAGGTTTGTCCACGCAGTTCTGTCATGCTCCGTTTGACTTGTAGTACCTTTACTTTTTTCCCTTATGATTTTATATTGCTTTTCAGTTTTCTAAAACATTTACATAGCTCCAAAGAAAAACAATCAAAGGGAAGACACTTCCAGAAAAGTCTAACTTCTACCCCAGCCCCCTCACACTGTTTTCTTTTTCTCTGGAGGTAACCATTTTTACTCATGTTTGGTTTATCCATTGTTGCTTTTCTTAAAAATATAAGTATAGGTATTATTATTCAAAAGTCAAAAGGTGGGCTGGTGATGTAGTTTAGTAGTAGAGTACTTGCCTAGCATGTGGAAGGCCCTGTGCTCAAATCCCCAGCACTACCAAAGGGGAAAAAAAATCAACAAGTAACATGCTACAAATTCTTTTCCATTTCTTTTTTAACAGAATATCCTGAAGATCATTTCGTATCATCACATATCATTCATTTTTACAGCTGCATAGTTCATTGTGCATGGTTGTATCTCCATTGGTAGACATTAAGTTTCCAGTCTTTATGATGATACAGTGTGTGTATGTGATATTTTTGACCATGTATCTTTAGAAGATACTTCAAAATTCTTCTTTGAAGAGATGTGGCCAAGTTCCCTTCCACAAGTGCATACTATTTTGCATTCCCCCTAGTGGCGTATGAAACACCTATTTCGCCACAGCCTTGTCAGTGAAGTATGTTGGCAAACTTCTGAATTTTTGCCACCTGATAATTGAGGCATGTGCTTCAGTTTAGTTTTCACTTATATTTCTGATATATAAATGAAGTTGGCAGCCAGGCATGGTAGTTCACACCTGTAATCCCTCTCTTAGGAGGCTGAGGCAGCAGCATCAGTGTGAGTTTGAGGCCAGTCTGCGCTACAAAGAGAGACTCTATCTCAAAAAAAACAAACAACAACACAGCAGCAAAAAACCCAGCCAAACAAAAAGAAGTTGACAATCAGGTCTTTAACATGTTTTCTTACTGTATTTCTTGGGAACCAGTACTTTACACCATTACTTTTTGCATTGAAAAACACTTCTTTATTATTTTTTTCTGAATTACCTTTAATATTTTTAATAGAACAGGTTGACATTTTATCACAGAATTTATGGAAGCAAATGAAAGATTCTTATGTTGTTTCTCATTAGTTTTAATGGTGTTGCTCTTTGTTTTTTAATAATGAACAGGATCCCTATCAAAGTTTGCCTTACCTGGGAAATCAGAAGTGACATCTTCTCTCAACACCAGTAATTCAAATATCTTCCAGAACTATGCAATGGAGGTACAGTTCTACTCAAAGGAGCATTTTTATGTGTTACTTCATAAAATTTAGATTTCTTAAGTATTGATAGTCCCTGGTAGAGTGTGTGTGTATATATATATATATATATATGCACAAGAGGAAAACCCTCCACCAGATGGATTGACACAGTGTCTGCAACAATGGGCTTAAACATAAATAAGATCGTTTGCCTGGCACAGAATCGGCAAGTGTTTCGATCTGGTGTACATAGGGTCGCTATGAGTCGGACTCGACTCGACGGCACCTAACAACAACAATTATATATATATATATATATATATATATATATATATATATATATATATCTTCTGAATTTTCAGAATATATAGCACATCTGAAAGTTAAAATCCAGTTTTTCGCTATCTGTAATTTCAGATTATTGAAGTCATACAACTTTATTAGAACAGTTGAATGCTTACTTTGAGATTTATCAACATACCGAAGCATTTTCATTTTTGCTATCTATATTTATTCCTTGTTATCTATGTGTTCTCTTTAAACATTTATTTTACATCATAAACACAACCAGTTTTCCTGTCTAACTAAACTTTTTTGATGATGATGCAGGAAGCAGTTTTGGCTTTATATTTTCAACTTATTCCATTATGCTTTTAATTCTTTGTATCACTTTAATGTAGTTTTCTGCTGGGCAAGCTGCTATATCCCATTTTCTTACCATGAAAATGTTATACTTTTAGACTTTAAAAATGTCCCCCAATTGTTCTTTTAAAAATGCTTCCAAATATATTTATAAGTGTGGTTACTATTTTATGCTAAATTTACAAGAATAAATTTGTAAACTGCTGGAAAATAAATGATGCAATTTATAAATTATCTGTGGCTTTAAGCACCTCTATAGTTTATTAAGGGTTGGGATTTAGCTCAGTTGGTAGAGCGCTGTGCTGCAGTCTCTGAGGTCCTGAGTTCAATTCCCAGCACCGCAAAAATGGGAGAAGGACCTGGCAATCCACTCCCAAGGCAATCCTGAAACAGTCAGCCATTGAAACCCTATGAGGGTCGCTATGAGTCGGATACCAACTCGACGGCACCTAACAACAACAACAACAATAGTTTATTAATGTAGTAATAGCATTTACAGTTATCTATAGCAATGCATGGGCTAGGATTTATCTCAGTTGGTAGAGCGCTGCTCAGTCTCTGAGGTCCCGAGTTTGACTCCCAGCACTGCAAAAACAGGAGAAGGATGTGTCAATCCACTCCCGAGGCAATTCCGAAACAGTCAGCCATTGAAAACCCTATGAGGGTCACTATGAGTCGGATACTGACTCAATAGCACCTAACAATATCAACAAAACATAGCAATACATCTTAAATTGTCTGTAATGACAGACTAGCTTTGGTTTTTATTTAATTTCTATCTAATACTCTTGTAAAATACATTGGTTACACACTTAGATGTTATAACAATGTCAAATTACAGGTTTCTAAGTCCTCTTCTCCATTGCATTACTTACTACAAGCCAGTAGTAATTTGTGGGTCAGCACTGATCTGAGGACTATACTTTCAGTAGCACCAATTTATAGTTACAAATACCTCTTTGATGTATTAACAAATAAATGCTTGAGTTTACTTTTCCATTAATAAAATGATAGGAAATATTATAGTAATTAATAATTATGTTAGTCAGCTGGCCCCTCACTGTGACAGAAAAACTGACCAAAACAAACTTACGGGGAACAGATTTATTGGGGGCTCACCATTAGCGGATCAGTCCATAACGGCAGCCAGGGAGACATGATGGTGGCATGTGACAGCACCCATGGCAGAAAACTTAACATGTTCATGATCACAAAGCAGAGAGGGCTTACTGGAACAAGGGATCTGGGTAAAAGCCTGCAAAGCCTACCCTCAGTGACTTACTTCCTCCAAGCGACCTCCTGCCTCCCAAGGTGCTATAACCTCCCAAGACAGCGCCACCAGCTTGGGGCCCAACATTCAAACACATGGCATTTGGAGGACATTTAGATCCAAACCATAACAGCAATGGAAAACATTCTTACTTAAATGCAAGTTTCTTGCTAAGGCAAAAACTTTGGAATAGATTAAACAGAAACAGTTGAAGATGAGTATAGTATATAATCCCCCTGTGTCTGTCAGCTTGTTCTGTGAGGGCTTGTGTGTTGCTGTGATGCTCAAAGCTATGCCACTGGTATTTGAGATACCAGCAAGGCCACCTGTTGTGGACATGTTTCGGCTAAGCTTCTAGGCTAAGACAAAGGAGAAGGACCCAGCAGCCCACTCACCAAACAATTAGCCATTGAAAACCCTGTGAATAGCAAAGACACACTGTCAATATAGTGCTGGGAATTGAGCCCCCCGGCCCCCCACCAAGCTGGAAGGCATTCAAGACATGACAGGAAAAGTTGCCTCCTCAAAGTAGAGTCAACCTTAGTAACAGGAATGGAGTAAAGCCCCTCGGACCTCCTTTTGCTGAGGTGGGATGACTCAAAATGAGAAGAAACATAGTGGCCGCAACAGTGGGCTCAAGCATAAAAAGGTTGTGTGCATGGCACAGTGTTGGGTAGTGTTTTATTTTGTGGTAAATACGGTTGCTATGAGTCAGTTCTGACTTGACTGCACCCAACAACAAAATACTATAATGTACTGTGTGTAGTCCATTTTTTTGTTTGTAATGTCTGAATCCTTTTGAGTTTTAATTTTCCAATGAATTTATTAATTGAAATGGCATTTAATTCATAATATTCATTAACCAACTTGATTTATAAAGTGGTTTCTTCTTCCCTAGGTTCTCATCTCAAGTTGTTCTCGCTGTAGAACTTGTGATTGTCTTGTCCACGATGAGGAAATTATGGCTGGCTGGACAGCAGATGATTCAAATCTCAATACTACCTGCCCATTCTGTGGCAATCTTTTCTTACCTTTCTTGAATATTGAAATAAGAGATTTAAGACGACCTGGAAGGTAATGACTTACATATGTTTTTCTTCTGTTATGTTTAAGGATCATGCCTCCTAGAATATGTCTTTTCTCAAAAACTCCTTTAATTCACATTCTAGATACTTTCTGAAGTCAAGCCCATCTACAGAAACTGTGCATTTTTCATCCTCTTTTTCAAGTCAGGCAAGGCAGTCCTGCATTTCAACGTCAGGCTCTGGTATTGACACATCTGCTCTTTCTGTTCAAGGGAATTTTGACCTAAATAGGTAAGTAGAATTAGAGGAAACTATATTTTAACAACATATACTAAACATTTTAATGACATATTTTAGATGTGTGACAGAAAAAATAGCTGACCATTTCAGGGTTTAAATTTCTGTGAAAAAATGTGCATGTCTGTAATCCCAGCATTTAAGAGAGAGAGACAGAAGGACTGGGGGCTTGAGACCAGCCTAGGCTACGTGGCAAGTTCCAGGTCAGTTAGGGCATTGCAGGTGATCATTTGTTTATGCCAAAAGATTTGGAAAATAGCTACCTGGACAACTGACTGGAAGAAATCCATATTTGTGCCTGTTCCCAAGAAAGGGAATCTAATCGAATGTGGAAATTATCAAATGATATTGTAAGTATCACACACAATTAAAATTTTGCCAAAGATCATTCAAAAGTGATTGCAGCAGTATATTAACAAAGAGCTGCCAGAAAATCAAGCCAGATTCAGAAGAGGGCAAGAAACCAAGGACATCATTGCTGGTGTCAGATGGATATTGGCCAAAAGCAGAGAATACTAGAAATATATCTGTCTGTGTTTTGACTGTGCAAAGGCATTTGACTGTGTGGATCCCAACAAATTATGAATAACATTGCAAATAATGGGAGTACCAGAACACTTAATTGTACTCATAAGGAATCTGTACATGGACCAGGAGGCAGTCGTTCAAACAGAGCAAGGAAACATTGCTTGCTTTAAAGTCAGGAAACATGTGCATCAGGGCTGTATCCTTTCACCATACCTCTTTAATCTCTATGCTGATCAAATAATCCGAGAAGCTGGATTTTCAAAGAAGAATGTGGCATGAGGATTGGAGGAAGATTCATTAACAACCTGCATTACACAGATCACACAACTCTGCGTGATATAAGTGAAGAAGATTTGAAACATTTACTGATTAAGATCAAAGAACACAGCCTTCAGTACAGATTGCATCTTAGCATCAATAAAACAAAAAACCTTACAACTCGTAAGCAACTTCATGATAAATGGAGAAACGATTGAATTGTCCAAGATTTTGCTTTAGTTGGTTCTACAGTCAACACCTACAGAAGCAGCAGTCAAGAAATCAAAAGACTCATTGCAATGGGAAAAGGTGTTACAAAAGACCTCCTTAAAGTGTTCAGAAGTAAAGATGTCACATTGAAGACAAAGGTGCACCTGACTCGCACCAAGGTATGTAAAATGTTGCATCTTATGATTGTGAAAGCTGAATGTTGAATAAGGGAGACAGGAGAATTGATGCTTTTGAATTATGGTGCTGGAGACAAATATTGAATATACCATGGACTACCAAAAGAACCAACAGATCCATTCTAGAAGATGTGAAACCAGAGTAATCCTTAGACTATGTCTTACATATTTTGGGCATATTGTCAGGAGGAACCAGTGTCTGGAGAAGGACATCATGTTTGGGAAAGTGGTGGGTCAATGAAAAATGGAAGACCTTCAACCAGATGGATGAACACAGTGGCTGCAACAATGGGCTTAAACATAAAAAAGATTGTGTAAATGACACAGTGTTAGGTGATGTTTCATTCTGTTGTATGTAGAGTTGTTATGAGTTGGACCTCACTCGACGGCACCTAACAATAACCGCAACAACAACAACAATGACGATGATGAGGACAGGTCATCCTGGGCTATGTGGCAAGACTATGTGTCATTCAATCAATCAGTAAATAGTAAATAAATTTCTGTGAAAAATAAGTTCATTATCTTAAATTCTCATTCTTAATTAAAACAACATTAAATTTGCAACCTAAATGGTTTAAGTATAGCATTTGTATATTATACTTTATGAATCCCTAGAGTTTAAGCCATATGTATGTATAATGTTTACCAGTACTTTTTTTTTTTTTTTTTGGTACTGGGGGTTGAACCCAGGGCCTCGTGCTTGCATGCTTTGCAAGTGCTGGACCACTGAGCTGCACCCCTAGCCCTTTTTTCTTTTTACTTTTTTTTTTTTTTTTTAATTTTTGAGACAAAGTCTCACTAAGTTACGCAGATTGCCTCTGGTCTCGAACTTGCAATCCTCCTGCCTCCACCTCCCAAGCTGCTGGGATTCCAGGTGTGCACCACCACACCTGGCTTGTTTACCAGTATTTTTAAGGTTAAAAAATCTATAGAGCACTTGGAAATTTATAATGACCAGCTTTTTCTGATTTCCATCTCTTTAGAAATTGAGTCAATATTAACTCTACTTTAGAATATTTAATTTTCTACTTAAGAATATTTAATAATGCAAGAAATCATTTTGGAGCTGGTGTAGGAACTATAAAATTAAGCTATAATATATATAGTAAGCCTAATACAAGTAATCTACACTTAAATGCAGAAACTGACTCTTTTTTGAAGAAATGCCAAATTAGCCACGTACACCTGGGCAGGTGAAATCATATTGGTAGCTGCATGTGCACCTCAAAAAGAAATGGCTATATCATATTTCAGGCTAATGGGACCTGTGTGATCCAAATCCTTACAGACAGTAAAACCAAAAATCTCTGCACATCTTTCATTATAGATCTCTTGTAGCCCTTGTCTTTGACCATCTCTTACTCACATGTGACTCCTGAAGGAATGTGTCTTGTTTTCTCTGCGTTGTATCCCTGAGGTGCTGTATAAAAGTTGTCCACTAAGTGTTTTGAGTAAACGAGAGTCTTGAATATTTAAAGTTCACTTGACGAAAAGGAAATTTGGCATGATTCTTAACACTACTTAAAAGTAGATCCTATTTCCTAGCTGAAACCTGAGAAACATATTTCTTTTTATTTTGCTGTGTCTGGGTTTGACTCTGAAAAGAAAAGCATGGTTCTTCTAGATGAAATAAAGTCAATCCAGACACTAATGTGCTTTTTTCTTTTTTTTTTCCCAATGCCCAAGCAAATCTAAATTACAGGAAAATCCCTGTGCCCGAAGCATTCAGATCCCTGCTAATAGATCAAAATCAGCTGTGTCAAAGTGCCCACTATTCCCCATGGCCAGGAGCATTAGTACTTATGGCGCCTTGGATAAGGAAGATACTGGAGGACAGAAACTCATCCCTACAGGCAGCCTGCCGGCTACTTTACAAGGAGCTACAGTATGTATTTTGATGTTTTTCTAAATTTGCAAATTGATCATTTGTGATGATTTTTTCCTTTTTCCCTTTGTCCTGAATGAGAATCTCATGAAGAGTCTCATTTGTGGTACAATTATATTACCTTTCTACTCATATGGAAATCATTTACAGAAATATAAAAAAAAATTTAGTATCATTGCCCTTGTATGTCATTTATGGTTTCTGTTTATTCACCAGGATTCTTTAGGATTAGATTGGCACCTTCCAAGTCCAGATCCTGTCACTGTTCCATACCTTAGTCCACTAGTGGTGTGGAAGGAACTTGAGAGCTTATTGGAAAATGAAGGCGACCATGCCATAACAGTGGCAGATTTTGTGGACCATCATCCAATTGTGTTTTGGAACTTGGTGTGGTATTTTAGACGTCTTGACTTGCCCAGTAACTTACCAGGATTGATTCTTTCTTCTGAGCATTGTAACAAATATTCAAAGGTATGAGAGTAAAATTAAAAGGCAGTACCGCCATCGCCATCATGTTTGTATATTTCTAATGATAAAAAATGTGATTTGTTGTTATGCTAGGTATTCCTAACAGCCATCTAAATCATTAGGTAAATAGGATTGTCTTTAATTGCATTTACAAATATTTTTTCTTACAGTCAGTCGAGCAGTAGTCACAGGTTTTAGTCTTCTAAAACTTGCACAAAATGTACTTGAATTTTTGTTATCACTTCAGGAATAAGTAGAAATTACTCTTATGAGAAAGGTTTGTGAGTTATCCCCCCTCTTACTTCATGCCTCTTTCACAAACATGACATTTTCTTAAGACAAGGTTTGTAACTCATATTGCACGCATGTGCTGGCCATTTTCTTCATCCCTAGCCTCCATTTAGATTTTTCATATGTTGTTCTATGAAAGTGATTTTACCTTTTCACATGCTATCACCAGTGACCACTAAAGTATAATCTCTCAGCTCAGGAACTTTGTCTTCTCCCTCATATTCCATGTCTGTGATTATGCATATGCTTTTGGTTTTCAGTATATCATAAATGAGTGACAAAGATGTTAACTTAGCCATAATTATCTGGTCAAAGGTCTTAAACTGATAAAGAATGTGACTTCTGCCAGGCACCATGGCAGGCACCCCTGTAATCCCAATGACTTTGGAGGCTGAGGCAGGAGGATTGTGAGTTCAAGGTCAGAGGCAGCCTATGCAACTTAGACCATATTTCAAAATAAAAATATAAAAGGGGAAGGGGTGCAGCTCAGGGTAGAGCACTTGACTAGCATGCATGAGGGCCTGGGTTTGATCCGCAGCACAGAAAAAGAAAAAAGGAAGGAAGGAAGAGGGGAGGGAGGCGAGGGATGGGGAAGGGTAGGGAAGGGAAGGGAAAGAAAAGGAAAAGGAAAAGAAAAAGAAGAGGGGAGAGGAAAGAGGAGAAGGAGGAATGGGGCTGCTGATTCCTATCTATGGTTCTTGAGTCATGAGGAGGGATAAGATTTGCCCTTCATGATACCCTTTCTCACTCATCTCCAGTACTTTGTTAAATCCGCTACTTTAGCTTCTCAGCTTAGCCTATCTTTTTTCAGTAGATACTGAGTTCATACAAATCAGTCATTTTCTCTTCTCTTTTCTCTCTCATACACTTATGTTGTAAAAAATATTATGAAGATTTTATAAAATATTTACAAAAACTTATCACGTAAGGATCATTAGTGATTTTTTTTATACTACCACCCAGATTCCTCGCCACTGTATGTCTGAAGACAGTAAATATGTTTTAATACAAATGTTATGGGACAATATGAAGTTACATCAGGATCCAGGGCAGCCCTTGTACATCCTCTGGAATGCCCACAGTAAGTGTCTTCATACAATGCTGACTTCATTCATGAGATTAATCTCTACTTGCTTTAAATAGCCTAAACTTACATCTAAATAACTTTTATTTCACTGTACTACTTTTTGTCTTACAGGTCAAAATCGTACTCTTTTGTTTGAGAGTGAGTGTTAAGTTTGATTTTTTTTGTAGTGCTACCTTCTCTGAAAGTCAAATTTTTTGGTGTTTTTGTTTTGCTTTGTTTTTGGGGGGTGCTATGTACGTGCTGGAGGGGTTGGGTGTTTTGTACAGTTCAGCTTTCAGTACATTGCTTTTCCCAATTTCTTTGTGCTTATTTTTTTGTTTCCATCCTTGGCTGCTAATGTAAAACTTCCTTCAGGGGCTGTATTAAGGAAAACTATTTTTAGTTGTTGTCTAAAACTAAAAAGCTTTAGCCCTATTGTTATCATCACTTGTCTTCTTTTTTCTTTTTTGCTTTCTTTATTCTTCTAGTCCTCTATCTCTTGCTCTTATTTTGTAGTGGTTACTACTTAACAGCTCTCACTTTCTGTTTGTTTTTTTCCTTTCTACACAGAACATTCCTTTCATCTGCTCCTTCGTTCTTTTACAGCCCAGAAGTATCCAATGGTCCATTTGTTACCAAAAAATGATAACTCATTTAACCAAGAACTATTGAAAAGCATGGTAAAAAGCATTAAAATGAATGATGTGTATGGACCAATGAGTCAGATTTTAGAGACACTGAATAAGTGTCCACATTTTAAAAGACAAAGGTAAGTCATTCTCCTGAATGAACACATTGTTCCTCCAAGCAAACACATCATCTTTGCTTAGTAATTGTTAGAATTTTTCATGCTTATGTTAGCATAAAATTTTTTGTAGCGAACACATAAACTATATGGATACTAATGTTTTCTTCATGCCTTTTACCCCCTAGGAGTTTATATAGAGAAATACTATTTCTCTCACTTGTGGCACTCGGAAGAGAAAACATTGATATAGGTAATTCAATACAATAAATAATATATAACATTTATGTAGCATATCATAGTTTTTCAAAGGGTTTTATGAGTGGCCTTAATTCATTATTATATTAATGTCAAATTATATTGATTTATGAGAAATGTTATTTCCTTGATTTTTTTTATCTAAAAGGTACTTTGATATTTTTGTCTTCTAATTACTAGTAATGATAAATAATAAGTTAGCATTTTTTAGACCTCACACTGTATTATCTCAGACAATTTCCCCACAGGTCCCATGGGAGTGGTACTATATTATTGAGGATACTGAGGGTCTGAGAGGTTAAGTAGCTTCATTTCAGGTTTCACAGTAAATAATCAAGCCATATTTTAACCACGCAGTCTTAATTTCTAATCCCATGCTTTAAGTATGTCATCACTAATACCATTTAAGCCTTTTGGGAAAGAATGTAAGGTAGCTAAATATATATCTTATATTCTTAAATCTAGTCCACAGCCGTTCAGGAGTTTTAGAGGGTAAAAAATCAGATGTAGATTAGAATCATGTGCAGATTAGATTTGTGGTCAAGAGCTGGTTTGGGGGAGAATTATAGAACCGCTGTACATGTTATAAAAATAATAAAGTGCAGATTATATTTGGGTGCAGATTAGATTCAAAAGTATATAGTATGTAGTATATACTATAAAAGCATATAGTATATACTGTATACTATACACGAAAGTATATAGTATATAGAGGAGCTCTCAAACATTTTGGTTGATCATCTTTTTCTCCCAGTTATTATGCTTAGCCTCTTTGTTGTTATTTTGAAATGAGTTCTCATGGTGTTACCCAGGCTAGCCTCAAACTCCCTGGTTTAAGCAATCCTCCTGCTTCAGCTTCACAAGTGACTGGGACTACAAATGTATACCACTGCACCCAGCTAGCTTGACCTCTTTTAAGTTTCCATGTCACGTCCTAAGATAAAGCAAAAATAGCCCCTGGTAGTAAAAACAATAAAATTGTTGATAGACTTAATTTAAATGGCTTTAAAGCATTGAGAGACTCAAGTAGAAATTTGACACTCTTAAGAATTCATAGGTTTGTGAATAGCTTGATGAAAATGACAGTTGATGCTTGGCACCATGCAGGACACCTGTAATCCTAGCAACTCAGGAGGCTGAGGCAGGCCCAAGGCAGCCTGAACAACTTAGTGAGAAACTCTCAAAAAAATTTTTTTTTAATTTAAATGAAAATCTATATAATTCATCAGACTCGGGTGGTATCTGACCTGACTCCAAACAGTGTGGGCTTGCTCTCCAAGCTAGAGAATCTTCCCTGCTCATGCTTTTGCCAGTCAACTCACACCAGCCTTCATGGACACCACTGTGGCACTGTTTCTTAGGGGGCAGATGTTCTGATATCTGTCATCTCCCCAAAACAGAAATATGAGACCTGATTCAGACAGAATTCATAGCTCGCTTGACTTTCTAAAGTTAGCATGATTTCTAGACAGAAACTTTTAACAGAAAATTACAAAACCTTTTTGTCACATGTGGATTATCTCCTGGGTAAGAAGCACAAAGGCTTTGGTATAATGTCCTTAATAGTAATAAAAGTCAGGCTGGGAGTATAGTGAGGTGGGAGGGCCTACCATGCATGAAATCCTGGGTTTGATCCCCAGCACTGCAAAAATAATAATAGTGAAAGTCATACTTCATTAACTCCATCTCCTTCCTATGTAAAAGAGAAAAAAAAGAAAAAACATTACATGATGGTATCAAGATATTTGGATTTTTCCCAAGGTCATCCTATACTAGGAAGTTTAATTAGGACACATAAACCAAAAAAGTACAGGTAAAAAAATTTTTTCTTAATCCTGGTGAGAAAATGCCATTATTTAGTCTTGCTGTTTTTATTGAATATGAAAAGCAACATGGTAAAATTAAAATTGATCTGTGTGATCTAGCTCTAAAATGCTGTAGATTCTTTAAGGATCCCCCTTCTAGCCTTGAAATTTGTGGTCCTATGGATGGGAGAAATGTCCTTGAGACACCTTGTTGGCCCCTAATTGTGATTCTGTAGTATTATAGAAACTTGATGGTGGTTAATGTCAGACATAAATTTCTTTCTGCTTTTATTTCTTTATGAATTTTTGCAGATGCATTTGACAAAGAGTACAAGATGGCATATGACCGTCTCACACCTAGTCAAGTGAAGAGCACACACAACTGTGATAGACCACCGAGTACAGGCGTGATGGAATGTCGAAAAACATTTGGAGAACCTTACCTTTAAGATGCGTGTGTGTATACATTCAGTATATGTTGTATAGTCACTGTACAAAATAACACTTTTGGACTCAACTTTTTTTTCAATTTTTGAGAATGCGTTTGTAAATGATTCAAAAGGATTGGATAGTTTATGTACAGAATGTTTTCAGAAAAGTATAGTGATAAATAGGGAGAGAGCCACTTTATTTCTTTTTCTATAACTCCCCTGTAATAAGTAATCAAATGTTTTTTGTGATGAGGAAATCCCAAACCAAACTAGTTGCCATAAAATAAGACAACTGTTTTGTGGTTTCTCTTGTAAGAGACCGATGGAAAAATCATGTGTGGAACCTAAACAGAAATAGAAGATCAAAGCATCTCCTGTTTTAAATGTTTGGACCCTGAAGTTGTATTATACATATTTTAAATTGTTTATAGTAAGTTGATATTTTTTTAATTTTTAAATTTAATATAGCAAAGTTAAAATGAATTTAAACTTATGAAGCAAGCAAGCATTTATTTTCTTTGTTGCTATTTGAAGTAATTAGTACAGCTGCAAGTCTATATGTATATCTATATATATTTTTTATTACTCAGGAGAATGAATTTTAAAATATCAGTGCTAGTGTTAGTGTTGTCCTAGGATTGCATGTTAGCAACCTCGAAGCCTGACTGTGGTGACTGAGTCATAGAAGTGCAGTGTATGCCACCCAGACCGACTCACTGATCCTCGTGCAAGGAGAGCCAGACAGGTTCACTATCCTGTGATTCCAAAACCTTCTCTACTCTTTATAGATACATACCGTACACAGGGAAAATAGCTCACAAGCCAAATGTCAATTTAAATTTTAATATTCTACATGAAAACTTACATTGGAAAATATGATAGACAATTGACCCTGTTCCACATTTCACCCTTAACTTAATTTCCAAAATATTGAATATGATGCAGATTATATTATAAAAATATTTATCTGAATTATGATTTACTGGGGTATCCTGTTAATACTATATATAATAAATATTCAAAGTATTTTTTTGAAAGTAGAAATATAGTAGCCCTCTAAAAGTACAGCCACGTAGAATTTCCCATATTGAGGAACTTAACTTTTTCAACAAGCTTCAGAATCTGAAGTTTATAGAATCTAAAATGCCGAAATAATCCAAGAGTCGGACAATAAATTGAATGTTTAAACACCATAAATATTAAATTGACTTTGAAAGTATATTTTTAGTCATGTTATTTCTAATACCACTTTCTTTGGGAAATTTCTGCTAAGGAAAAAGCATCTTCTGGTCCTTAGAATTGTTTGTAGACTTTCATTATGCTTCATATGTACACTCGTGCAGATGGTCGTTAATGAAAGAAGCCACCCATCAATTTTAAAGAAGGAGAAAGATGGACCGCCCCAAATTGGGTGTGTAAAGCCAGTAAAGTCCACGACACTTGGACTGGAAATACTTGAAGTCTCGAGACTTAACATCAGTTGGGCCACAGAAAAAACATCTTTTCAGTGCATGCCATTAGTGAATAGCACCAACCTGAAACGTTTCACTGCTTCTCTGTTCTGACAAATAGTGGAGAGTGTTTAAAAATGTGAAACTTCAGTTCAGTTTGGGGCTGAACTTGCTTACTTGAAAACTCTGGTGCTATGCACACGTACCTGCCTCTCCTTTGTAGATACCACTCCAGTCTTACTCTTCTTTACCATTCAGATCTCCACTTCACATTCTAATGGAGTCTTATGTTCTCTACATCATTTGAAAATTATCAGCTGAGAGAAACATTTGATAGAGGAGGCTTTTGGTATTGGTGGTAAACAACCCTTCAAACAGGATTCCAGGGTTCTTTGCTGGTTTTTGTTATTTTTTGTTTTTATTCCATTATAAGTACACCTTACACCGTTATTTACTTTTTCTGTAACACAAACAATATGAGGAATCATAGTTTATTGATTTCAAATGTATTGAAGAAAAAGAGTGATGCAAAGCCCATTCTTTGCGGTTCAAACTCATTTGGAAAAATGAAAGTAATTTTTACTTCCTCCCTCAACCCTGTGTTTTGTTTCTGCTTTGGGGTAAAGTTGTGTTTCCCCTACTGTTAATCCCTAGGGAGTATTATTGCACAAAGTCTTTAAAACAGAAAGTGACAAACTTGCTCCCAAGAAAATTAAAATAGGGACCATCCTTTAAAATAACTGTACAAGCTTTGTAATTTTTAAAAATTTTCTCTTTGTTGACCATACACCTTGGAGAATGATGTCCAATTATAGTAGAGAGAGATCCCCTTTTACTATATTATCTCAATTTTCTTATTCTTAGTTTTACTTATATACTTAAATTGTTGAAAATAAACCATGCTTTATGCTAGTATAATTTATTTACTACTTCCTCTCATTATGTTTGCATGTCAAACATTTGTATATTTCATATATTTAACTTTTCCCTCCTATTGCCAAATACGGAATTATGCAGCTATTCATATCTTCTGATTTTGTATCTTTTGGTGGTTGTTGGTTTCTGGAGTTTTTTTTCCTTTAAAACTCTAAAACTACCATCTTGTTATAAGGTTTTTGAGTATGTCTCCCCACTTTTATCTGTAAAGAAATTGCTCTGGAAAATGTCGGTTGAACATTTTTAGCAATAAATACTAATTTTTACTTTACACTGATAATCACTATTATACTTTAGGACAACAAGCAGTGTTGGCCAAGTTAAGTTGTATTTTTAAGAACTTTGTATTATGTAGGAAGAAAATACTTGTTTTGTAATATGCATTAGTTCAGATTTATTTTTATTTCTTCCACTAAAATTTAAAAGCTGCTATTAGGCACTTTATGTCACAGCAAGAAGAGCAGGCTGGCTTTTTGAGAGGGCCTTTGGCTTTTGTGCCAGAGTTAAGTTAGCGCACTCTGCCCCTTCCTGTTTGGAAACAACACTAAGCTTTATTTCAGAATTGAACTCTAGCAGCTGCATTACCTTAATATGCTCTGTAATTGGTTTCTTATCATCCCTTCATACTACCTTCCTCCTCTGGCATCAGGGAAAACGCATTTGCTGGTGCACAAACCAATATAGGGATTATGTGGTTCTAAAAGTCTGTGTGCATGTGCTTGTACTCTAGAATGGTAATGGACTCTTCTGATAAAGTGACTACTGTACTTTCACAATTGCTGTTCCTTTGGATTGTTCCCTCCTTTTGTCTTTAAAGGTCTTCTTTGCAAGTATAGTACTGTGATTTTAAAAAGTTGGAGCAATTGATGAACTTGATAGAATATAAATGAAATTCTCTAGGCTTTGCTTGCTCTTAACGGTGAAGAGTAAGAAGACCAGAAATGTCCCTTCAATTGTGCAGGCCAGCTTGGGCCTGAGTATCCTGCCAGGCTCTAGTGACCCTCTAAGGGACAGGCAGACCTACTCATGAGCCCCCTCTTTTCACCTCTCATAGCAACCAGTCCCCAGTACACGTTGCAAGCTTTACCATTTATTTAAAGATTGAGTTCTGAAGGTGGCAGGAATTGGAACTCAATATTTAAGGCAAAGCCTGGTAGATAAATGGAGATGACTGGTTGGCCTTATGTGCCCATGAATGCCCTTGGTTCTAATCCCTTTTGTGTAGAGGGTCCCCCTTCCACAGGCATTGTTCTCACCTCCTGTTGTTAGGCCGTGGCATACTGGAGGCCCTGCCGAGTCACAGCATCAAGAATGAGGATAATTAGTTTCAGAATATGGAATCTGAACATAACTTCACGTTCTCCATCAGTCTTCTCTTGAGCATTCTGACCAAATGACCTAAAGACAGGGATGAGCCCATCCATATTTTTAAATAAATGCCACCAGGACTCACAGTTTTTATTGAAGTTTAATAAAAAATGACTTCCAAAGAATGGGAATCCTGACGTGGTGAGGCGATTAATGAGCCAGCTCATCTTTAAAGATGGAGGACTTTGGACAACTTAGCCCTCCAACATCAAAATGATTGATTTCTTTAAACTTCATATCTATCTTGGTATCTTCTTGCTTTAGTGAATCATTCTTCATAATTGTCATTAAATCATAATCTGCAGTCACCTAAGCTCCTTTATGCGTTGAAACCACTGACATAAAACCTTTGGTTCTAACGTGTCCCTTAATTTGATGCTAGTAAAAGCAGCAACTGGTGGTGGTTAATACACAAGCATATCAAATTCCACATAAACTTCTAATCACAAACTTTTTAAAAATACGAATGTCCTTTACACTAGTTACCTTAGAAGTAGTGATACTCTTTTTTTCTCTCTCTCTTCACGTTGTCATTGTGTTGAGCATTTTTGGAATTTCTCCTTTGTAAATTGCCTTAAGATCCAATTATAAAGTGCACAAGAATCATCATTCTTGCTTTATAATCCTATCTAGGTTGACATACAAAAATAGCATTGCCACACTGGATCTCTTACTTTATAGGCCAGATTTGGCTCTACTGACTTCGAGCTCTTTAAAATTACATCCCTTTTCACTCACTAGTGACAGTTGTCACTGATAGGTGAGGACATGCTGGAGGGACCAAGCCAGGGCAGTTTTGTTAGAATGTCTGATCCTTCAAGGTGACCACTGATGGAGACAACATGAACTTGGATTTCAAGTACACATTTTTTAAACAGCCCTAGAGTAGTTTTCCTTCTCTAATGTCCACTCCTCCTAATTCAAGGCAAATTATACATTTTCAGTTCTCAGCCTGCTGCTGCTTTTAATTTCACTTTTCAGAAATACAACAATAAAGTTAATGTCTTCCTTGAAGCCAGAAGATGCTGGCATTCATTTTGCTGGATTATGATGTAGCATGATAACTGATTCCTGTTAATACTTTTTTTTCCCCGTAGTCTTAGCTCCTTAAACTCAGTATTGAACTTACAATGATTGCAGATCTGACAGAAAGTCACATTTGCACAGGAAGGACATAGCCCACTGCAGTGTACCCCTGGGGCAGGGGCCAAGAGGGTGAGTATTCTGTCCTATTTGCATCTTTGGACCAGTGCTCTTCAGGAATGACCAGGGAACCATGAGTGAATGAGTTTATCTTATTTCTGCTTTGCTGTCCCAACCCTCGCCCTAGTTATCTCTCCTTTAGAAACCCCCTGGCTGCAGGGGTCCTTCTGTTGCCTGCACGTCACAGCCACTTGCCTATCAGGGGTACAAACTCTGCATTGCTGGGGCAAAGCTCTTAATCCACGAAGAGCTACTGGTGTTTACCAAGGGTGAGGCTCAGTCCCTGAATTGAGTCACACTCAATTCAGAGGGTCAGGGCTACTCAGTTCACTGTCCTGATCACGTTCATTCTTTCTTTAATACATCAAGAGGGACACTGGTTTCTGGCACGGTCTTCTGATCTGTGTCCATTGTGAGTGTCAGTAACTGGCTTAGACAGATACAGGACAGGATATGATTCGATCTTCCAGCAACACACTGATGATCAGGAATACAAAGTAAAGAAGGAACATCGTGAAGCCCAGGATCTTGTTCATTCTCCACTTGCACGACGCGATCGAACAGATTACGAACAGGAGCATGAGAAAAAGCAGAACGATCGCACAGAACAAGCCGTTGCTGCTGACTGGAACAGGCTGTAACCCATTGATGAGAGAGAAAAGCAGCCAAGGGACGGGCAAGCTGTAAGATTAAAGCAGCACCATGAATATTCACAGTGTTTATAATAATCCCATATAATAATTACTATTCCACAATTTACAAAGTAGTTTCCACTCACACACACAGCCCTATGAAGTAGGGCAGAAATTATTTAGCTCCATTTTACAGATGAGGAAATAAAGGCTCCGAGAAAATAAATTACTTGCCCAAGGACTCGTATCATTGCTAATCTTTGAGAACCTAGATGAAAACAGACGCTCTGGGTCCAGACTATTTTCCTGCATGCTTAATGACTTCTACATGATAGACCCGTATCAGTGTGACTCTAGTCTCTAAATGTTTATGATTAAGGCCTACCACAAGACAAAATTTCCTTAAATTCTTTAGTTGTCAGGGCCCTTCTGTGCCTTTTTACCACCACCTGCCACCCCTCTCCTCTACGCACATACACAAATTCAAAGTCAAGGAACCTGACACGAGATGTAACTGGGGAAATGTAGGTAGCCCAAGTGCTGTGCTCTTAGGAGGTCAGGAAGACATGGCAGTTGCTTCATTATGCAAAGTGCTGTTTGGAGCCTAAGAGCTAGCAGGAGCCCAAATGCAAAGAAGCAGGACTATAAAGAAGTGAAATGGCTAATTCCACCTGCTCCTCCGCTGCCGTGAGGGTCTGTATTTGATCATATTTGGGGGTGTGACAGAATGGACTTCACCTTTCGGCTCATCTGTAAATTCCAGTCAGTCACATTTCAGGCAGCATTTGAGTCCCAGTATCCTATCTGGCTGTGATGAATGAATGAAGGATACTTTGTTGCTTTGTAGAAACTAGCAGTGTAAATGCCCTTTTATTCCATGTATAATAAAGGAAGTGGGGACCCAGTGAACAGAACCAGTGCAGTGTTCTCCAGTTGTTGACATTGCCACTCACCCCACGGTGATGTCAAATATGTTGCTGCCCACGGAGCTGGACACAGCCATGTCTCCCAGGCCTTTCCGAGCAACGATCACACTGGTGATGAGGTCAGGAATTGATGTGCCCGCTGCCAGGATGGTCAAGCCCATGATCTCTTCAGAAATCCCTATGGTTTCACCAACCTGGTAAACAGCAACAGGAATGAGAAACCATGGCAACAGGAGGTAGAAACCTGAGACTCTCAGAGAACTAGCCACACACCACTCTGCAGACACCGCCTCCAAGGAGCGCCGTGAACACCCTCAGCAGAGCGAAGGACAGGGAAGGACCCAGAGAGGAAGAGCCAGGCCCTCCCCCTCCCCCCGCCTCCGGGCTGCAGGGAACCCCAGTGCTCTTCTCCAGACAGACTCCATCTGATCCTAGCTGGTCTGATACCAGCTCTGCCCCCTCAACGGTCATTCCAACAATCACACCTCTGCCTTCCCCAAAGAACTGCCCTCCTGGAGGTCTGGTCATGTCCACATTTCCATTTCTGGAAATGGAACCCATACTGTGTACCGGGAGCTAAGTTCAAGGCTGCAGACAGAAGCGTGATCAATGCTGCACAGACCCACTCTCAGCCTGCTGGCAGAGGAAAGCTTGAAAATGGTTGCAGCTCTGTGCTGAGTGCTGTTCCAGGGAGAACAGACTGCTACCATGCCAGACAGCAGGCGAAACTGAGCAGGCTCTCAGAGTTGGGGGGTCTCCCCAGTCAGGGGCAGCGGGCAGAGAAGGCAGGGAAAGAGGCTAGTAAAGCATGGTCCGCTGGAATCAGGATGTGAGGAGCCTTCATGCTACGCTACAGGATGAACGCCACATAAAACAGAAAAGCTCCGCTTGAAAGTACCATGCTGGCCAGAACCAAAGTGTACTGCTAAGCCTTTAGGAACAAGGCCGCAGCTGCATTGATTCACTTGAACCTTGATATTGCCTTGGTACTGGAAATTCAGGGGGCTGGGATTTAGCTCAATTGGTAGAGCACTGCGCTGCAGTCTCTGAGGTCCCGAGTTCAATTCCCAGAACCACAAAAAAATGGGAGAAGGGCCTGGCAATCCACTCCCAAGGCAATCCCGAAACAGTGAGCCATTGAAAACCCTGTGAGGGTTGCTATGAGTCGGATACCGACTCGACGGCACCTAATAACAACGGCAACAACTGGAAATTCATCTTGAGGGTGAAATCGCAGCCTTGGGACCTACTGATGCGGGATGGGGCTCCTGCTGCCCACTCACCTGGTGAGCCCACCACACCATGAGGTACGAGAACATGGCTATCCAGATGATGGATCCCAGGAAGGTGATAACAAAAAACTTCTTGGACTCCTGTTGGAAAGTTTGAAAAGGAAGAGAATAAGTTGCAGAGGCTGCCAGTCTTTGGGAGCGCCATAATCAGCAGCAAGGCCTGGTGGAGGATCCGGGGACATGCGCTGAGCTGAGGGCTTTCTCCAGTGAGCACCTTGAGAGCGACAGCTAAGGAGCGGGTGCAGGGGAGTCTGGCCAGCAGTGTGCTCAGCAGTCTCCAGGCTAAAGAGAGCGACGTGTGTGCCCTAGAACCACACTCACCCAGGTATTTGGTTTGGGTTTTGCAACCTCCCCACACCTCACTCCTCTCTGGTCCCAGAGACAGAGTCTAAACTACCTTTCGGTGGAGTATATTAGACCTTGCCCAACAGAGAGGCATGGGGCAGTAGAAATCCCAGTTATCACCCTGGATTTTCAGGATATCCCTGTGAACTATAGAAAGGGTGGAGTGGCATCGCTGCCAAATTAAAACCAAGAACTGAGGTACATCAGGGAGGGGCTGCTTCCCACATCTTACAGTGACAGACATAAGGCACCCATGAGGTCCCCGGCTTCTGAGCCCAGTGCTCAGTGCCCTCCACACGTGGTCCCGGCCCACATCCCCACCACAGTAGAGCCCTGCCAGGCTGGGCCTCCGCTCTCCCTCGAGTGTGAGCCCTGGGCACCTAGAGGCTTCTGGCCTCCCTGGGGACACTCACCGGCCTGCGGACATCGGGCACCGTCAGCCACAGCGGGAACACAATGGGCAGGAGGAAGAGGTAAATGGCCTGCTTCTGCCTGGTGTCAGGCCAGTCCAGGGACAGGGGCTCCTCGTTCACCTCCTCCTCGTCCTCCTCTTCCTCCTCCTCCTCCTCCTCCTCCTCTTCCTCCTCTTCCTCTTCCTCCTCTTCACTGTCACCTCCATCACTTCCCCCATCACCATCTGCACCCTTCTCATTTGTGGCTTCGCCTTGATTTTCAACATCGGCTCCCTGGGCCTCAGTGTCCCCTTCCTCACCCTTCATCTCACCGTCACCTGCCTGGATTCCACCTCCACCTTCACTTTC
>VMDO01001867.1:0-18403 GCA_007922755.1 Pedetes capensis | reverse complement strand
TGTCAAAGTCCCCCTGCCCTGCTGCCCCATAAAGGTTTAGGGCCACAGAACAAGCCTGCTTGCTCTTACATAGGGCAGTTCTTCTCTGGCTGAGAGATTCCCAAGTCCTGTCATTCCCAGGTTGGGGCCTAGATCCCCCATGTCTTGAAGAACTCGTTCTAATTAGCTGTACCCCACAAGGGAGTGTCCAGCTGAACACAGAACATGCCCAGAGGGAACTAGACAATCACCACTTGTTGTAGATAACTGGGCTTCCACTCATGCTGCCTGACAGCATAAAACCCTTTGACAGTCACAACACATTTCTCCTAAGCTGCTATGCTACCTTGTGTGTATAAAATAACAGTACCTAATCATCACACATTTTTATGTTCTAGGCACCATGGCAGGTAACTTCATCATAACAGCAGCTAGTATTTGCTGTATTTCATGAGTTCATTCATGATATAGATAGAACTGTACCCATCTCAGAGAAGCTGAGCAAAGAAAAGTTCAATACCTTGCTCATGGTCCACAGCTGGAAAGAGATGAAGCTGGAACTACATATAGTCCGATGAATGGCCTGTTAACCACCAATCTGCCCTGCTTTACCATCGCCAGGGCTGAGTGGGACCTGTGGCTTGGAAAACTGGCAGCCTGGGGAGCCTATCTGAAGTACAGATCTCCTGGCTCCACGTGTACCAACTGCATGAGAATCTCTGTAATTGGAAGCCATTAACCTGTCCGTAGCATGCTCGCACTGCTCCTAATATTCATGTGCAGCCCATTTTTGGGGAACTGTGGACTGTCTCCACACTTAAAGCCATTGATTCTGAGGGTCCTCAGATTCATCCCCAACTAACCTATAATGTGCTAGTCCATTCCCGTGAGCAATGACCTGAGCTGTGTGGCTATGGAGTACACGCATCGTCTGTAGCAAATGTCCTGGTGCTGACAGCCCCTAAAAGCTGGTCAGCGATCCTCAACCCTGCTGCACACAAAATCCACTTGGAGGCTTTTAAAACCAGTGATGCCCAAGGACCCAGCCCAGATATTCTGACTTAATTGACTGAGGAAGTACTCGTTAAGCTTCCCCAAATTATGCTACTACGCAGCCAGGTTGACAACCTCAAATGAACATGTCAAGTATTACTCTCTATGAGGCCTACGGTTTACATTAGGAAAGAAGAGAGCGATTTCAGTCTGAAATGATTCCTGTTTCCCTCTTCCACCCCATTCTAGGGAAAAGGCTTTCTGGAGATGACAGTTGATTTAAATCTTTAGGTGTGGGACTCCCTGCTCAGCCTGCCCCCTCTTCTCTAAGGACTGTCAGCCCTAATAACACCTGCTGAGTGGGTGGCTCCCTTTTTCCATGTAGTCAAGGCACCCACCTTTCCCTGGCCACAGTGGATTAGATACAAGCTGGACTCCTGTCCTGTGACTTAGGTTGAACAGATTCTCTTCAAAGCTTGGGAACCAGTCACTGGTGGATCCCCCAGGGACTGGAAAACTAGAGTAGTGGTTTATGACTGTACGCTAACAAGGAAAACAAATGAAGCTAGACAGAGCCTGCACGCAGAGGAGATGTGCGGGAAGGCAGCAAAGCGAGGGAGAAGCCACCAGGGTCACAGATGTCTTGTAGACCTAGGACCACCTCCTTGTGACATTCTAGGTGCCTCTGAACCCTGTCACTCCTTTTCGCTTGGGCTGGCCATAATAAGCCTTCTCAGGACACTGAAGATGTTTTAGGTGCTGAACCCTAAATTTGCTGGATTATGGACAAAACATACGGTGACTGAGTGCTTCTGGCATTGGCTAGAAAAAGAGGGATGGGACTTGCGAAGTGAATGTTTCTTTACTGCCAGCCACTCAGCCATGTGGAGCACAGCTGGGTGCCAGGCGCTCTCCCGGGTGGTGGAGACCAAGATGACTCAGACCTGGACCCTGCCCTCAGGAACATCACCACCTGGTGGGGGAACTAACAGAGACTCCGAACACGAGGGAGGAGTGGCGAGACTCCCGAGATGCGTGCAAAGCTCCGTGGCCACTCAGATTTGGAGGACATAGGGGTAGCTTCATGGTAAAGGAGGCCTGGAAGAGTGGGCAAGACGAGGCTGTGTGAGTATAGAGAGGGGAGGGGAAGCCACGGGAGCAAGGCCTGGCGGTAGAAAAGCATGAGGACAAGAAGGTCTGTTTGGCTGGAGCATGGCGGAAGGGGCTGCAAAGGCCGAGCACTGTCGAAACTCTGAAGCCCCCACGCGTGAGACTGAAGTGCCCTGCCACGTGTGGCAGCCGCGAGGAGCCTCTCGGGAGGTTCCAAGGCCTCTACCCAGCAACCACCCCACGACATTGGGTGCACTAGAGCTGCCTGGTCTCACTGCCCCTCATTACTGAAAAACTCGCTCAGTGTTCTTAGAGCCTGTGGCAGCTCACGGGACGTCTCGTGCGTATTGTCTCACACTGAGATGTTACTGGCCCCAGGAGGTGATGGTATTTTTCAACTAAGTTCAGAGAAAGGGCAGTGCTCACCCCAGAGGAATGAACCTCAGTGGGATTTCAGAGCTTCACTAAGGAAGTATTTTTGGCCAGGAAGCCCTTCCCTGGGTCTCTTAAATCCCTGCAGCTGTGCAGAGGCTGGACGCCTACCTGGCCGCCAGGATCCTCCTCCTGATCTCCCTGGACGTCTGGAGCAGGGGCTGGAGTGATGGTGACCGCAGGGAGCTCGGCTGGCTCCTCCTCTTTAAAGGACAAACACGGTTAGGTGAGAAGCTGGGGGGGGCACGGGTGGGAGGGGCTACAGGGCTGTTGCCCATCAGGGGCGCAGAAGGTTGGTCTGGGAAACTTATTGTTGATAGGGAAAGCAAGATGATGGGATGTGAATTGTTCTTGCCCTGTCCCCCGAGAGGACATCTGCGAAGTGGCCGTCCTTGCTGCCCTGTTTCCACAGACATTTCCTGGCCATTATGGTCAAGGGTGCTGGAACAGCCTGGGCACCCAGAGCCGAGGGAGGGCAAGGCTCCCAGCACTGAGTGTCTGATCCTTTGGAGAGGATCCTGCTGACTTATAGGCAGCAGCTATAGAGCGATGGAACAGGACGGAGGGGAAGGGAAACTGGGAAGTCTGCAGAGCTAAGTTAAGGTCCAGGAGCTTTCATCGCTTGGTCGGGTGGCACTGGGAAAGTCACTTGACCTCTCTGAACCTCAGTCTCTGCATCTATGGAACAGGAAGAATGACCGCTGCTCTACCATCCTGCGGAGTTGCTGAGTGGGCCAGGAAGGCCTCATGTGCCCAGCCCATGCTGTGATAGCCATCCCACTCCTCCAATCCCAGCTGCCACACACAGGCTGGACTGGTGGGTCACCAGACTCCTGGTGGCCTTCCCTCACTGGGGTTGCTGCTTTCAGAGCAATCACTAGCAACTCTGTCCTGTGTAGAAGTGACAGGAAGAAGGAACAGAGTCCAGTGCAGTCTGATTTGGGATGAGATTTAGAAAACAGTGGGAGCTCAGCCTCCCCTGGTCCTCCCATGCCTGGCCTATCTGAGGAGAAGGCCAGAGGGAGCTTTTGGGGCCACTCAGGCAGAGCCATGGCAGAAAGAGGAGGCCAGAGGGAGGCGGGGCAGGGCCGCCCCAGCTCATGGCCCTAACTGACTGCCTCAGGCCAAGACGAGGGCCCCCGGCCCCCGGCCTGGGCTGCTGCCAACAGGAGGCGGGGAGGCGGCAGGAGGAAACCCAGCAGGCTGGCCATCCTCTCACCTTCTGGCTTGCTCTCTGCTTTGGCCTGGGGATGGGCTCTGGCCTCCTGGTTCAAGCTCTCCTGCTTGTCCTTGGAGGAGCGGGCTGCAAATGAGAAAGGAAACAGGTCGCATCTGGGACCACAGTATCGTCCCTGCCGTGCCCTTTCAGCGAGGACAGTCAGCGAGCAGCCAGGACAGCGGAAGTGGGAAGGACAAGGAGGCTGGCCTGGGAGGGATGATGTCTGGAATTCTGACCCCACTAGGCCTAATCATGGTGCTCAGTTGGTAAACCTTTGTCCTATGTTCCCTGCACTGTCACTAACTGGCTGTGACCTTCAGCAAGTCATTTCCCCTGGAGAGCCAATTTCCTCTCTGATAAAATGTCATGGTTGGCCTTGGTGAAGGACGGACAGGATTTATTTCCTTTATGAGTTCAAGTGATGGCTGCCTGGGTGCTGAGCTGAGGGTTCTGAGCCACGCCTGCCAGGAATGCCCCAGGGTTCCTCAGTGGTGTCTGTGATGCTCAGGAGATGGAGAAATCGTGTTAGGGAGATGTGGTTTTGCCACCTTTTGCCGCTCACTTCCTATGCGCCTGCTAGAAGTCAGGGAGGTGCCATCTTGTGCATGCCATTCCCATGAGGCTACTGGTGGCCTTAAGGAAATGGGGAGAAATCAGCCAACAAGCTCTCAGTCACATCCTCTGTGACCCCAGACACCTAGAGGCCAGGCAGGGCCTCCTTCCAGGTCCCTGTGTGCACATTTTGCTGGAAGTCTGTAGAGCAGTGTGCACAGAATGGCTGCCCTGACTTCCAGGCCCGAAAAACAGGGAAGGCACCTTTCTTCCCACGCAAAGGACTTTACAAGGGAAATTTCAAGGTGGGAGAGGAAGGAGGCCCCGACGGACAGGCAGGAACTCACGGGTCATCCTGCCGGCAGTGTAGCCAGAGCACCAAATGGAAAAACCAATTGGTGCCACAGGATCTGCCATGGACTTCGTGAGCACTGGGCTACATGGGAGGCCTGTGTGGCCTCGCGAAGCCTCAGTGTCCTCCCTCTGAAAAGACAACACTGTGGAATACTCAGAGCACCAACACGAAGGCCCAGGTGGCAAAGGGAGAGCGCTGAACTGCTGCAAAGCCTCGAGGGCACAGTACATTACATCAGCACAGATTCCAGAGCCTGGTGGCCAGAGGGGGGTTGGTGAATCCTAGCGCTGCCATTTGCACTACAGCCGTGAACCCAGCTGGGTGATTCCTTAGCCTCTCTGAGCCTCAGACTCTTCATCTGCAAAATGTTCCAGAGTTGTCAACAGTAAACTAACTTACACATGGCTGTTAAAACACCACCTAGAAATCACTAGGTGGGGGCCACAAGGCTGCCCTGCCCAGGACCCAGCTCTGCAGTCACCAGGCCCAGGGTTCCAGAGGGCTCGGGCTGGAAGGGACCTGGAGACCCCCTGGTCCTCAGTGCAGAGGAAACCGAGGGGGAGCCATCTGGGAAGCTGGGTGGATCCACGCCTCTGCCTGGGCCCAGGAAGGGCTGGAAACAAACGGGTCTGGAATACCGTCCTCTCCACCTGCCTGCTGAGTCTTCAGTGGCTCTCAGCTGCAGCTGCCTCTGGCAGTAAGTTCTACCTGCAGAGCCACCACCATGGCACCCATGGCCCCTTGAAGTGTCCTGGCATCCAGTAGGTCCCCCTGGGACCTGAGACGTCAAGAGGCCAGCACTCCACTGCCTCCTTCCTCCAGACCTCCCAGCACGCCCTTGGCATTGCCCACGCCCTGCAGTCTTCTGTTGAGCAGAGTGGGCTGTGACTAAGCGAGGGCTCCCTGGGATCCAGTCCTGGCCGGTGAGGAAAACCCACCTCTTCCCCTCTGTCTCACATCCCTCATCACACTCCCTGGCCTCTCACTTCCCAAGGGACTGAGGAAAGGCGGTCAGCTGCAGCTGCCCCTGCCACTGCTCTCTCTCGTACGTGCCTGGGCCAGATCGCCAGAAGAGGCATGGGACCTGAGAGGAAAAGCCCCTTCCAGGAAGGTGACAGTTCAGACCACAGGAAACGTCTCTGCCACTGATAGCTCTGTGGAGAGAGGTGGCGCGCCGGGAAAGGATGGGGACATCGGGACGGCCATCTGGAAGCAGCTATGGAAACGAGCGTGCATCTTGAGAACAAAGGCCCTGTGAGGCGGCAGCCCCTACTGGGTGAGTCTCGGGTGGACGCTCGGGGCTGGGCTCCCTGAGCAGGCCTGCATCCCTGAGCACATCTGCAGTCCTCCCCGAGGGTGTCCCCTGGCCCTCCACAGCCACGATGTGCCGGGCACGGCAGCCGGCTTCCCCGGTGCTGGTTTCCTCACATGCCCTCGCCCCACCCAGCGTGGCGGGATCATCTCCTTAGCGCCAATCTCCTCTGACCTCAGCCTGGCCAGGGCAGCACATAATCCCGTTAGGATGAGTAGGCCAGCTGGCAGCTGTTGGCCACAGGGGTGGCCCAGGCAGGAAGCCCCACAGCCTCATGAAGAAGGTCTTTACCAGCCGGGCATGGTGACACACATCTGTAATCCCAGCGATTCAGGAGGCTGAGGCAGGAAGATCACACGTTCAAGGCCAGAAGCAGCCTGTGTAACTTGGTGAGACTGTCTCAAAACTAAGAATATAAAGAACAGGCTGGGGGTGCAGCTCAGTATCAGAGCATTTGCACAGTATATGTGCAAGGCTCTAGGTTCAACCCCCATGTACTGGAGAGAAAAAAAGAAAGTGGTCCTTATCTTCAGGACTTGGCTATGGTCAGGGGTTCCTGTGGGAATGGCCAAGCACAACCCAGAAACAAGGCCTCCTTCACGGAGCCAGCTCAGTTCCACCCCAGCTCCAATCACCCAGAGGCTGCAGACTACACGCTAGGACCCCTCAGAGGTACTATTTTTCTGGACTCAACACTTAGGGGTGTCCTCTCTCATAATGTCTGCTGAAGCACACATTAAATTTGTTTTCTTTTTCTTTTTCTTTCTTTTTTTTTTTTTTTGCAGTAATTTGGGGTTGAACCCAAGGCCTCACACATACCTTGCAAGTGCTTTACCACTGGGCTGCACCCCCTGCCCACTTCTTATTTTTTATCTTGAGACAATATCTCACTAAGTTACACTGTCTCTGGCTTCAAACTCATGATCCTCCTGCCTCAGCCTCCCAAGTCGCTGGAATTACAGGCAGGCACCACCACGCCCTGCTCACGTGGAAGAATTTCTGAGAGAGGTTTTATCACCTTGTCTTTTGACGCTGCTTCTCATAGTATACTATACTTGCTTTAAACACCTGATATCCAACATTGTGTCCCAACAGGACACTTCACGGCCTGATGAAATTCCAAGTGCCCAGAATGTGTCCCTGAACCAGAAAGGTCAGCCGGGGAGGTCTCTGGCGCTAAGTGGGTCATTCTTTTGTGTCCTATTCAGCCCTGCCCTCAGCTCACCAGCCTAACTACGCTCTGGGCGCTTGGCGTTTGCCCAGAGGTTGGCCTTTCCTTGATGGGCCTCCTGCTTGGGCTTAGCTCTGTACCAGAGCTGCAGAGGAAAACAGGCCAAGGGGAGCAGGAGAGTCCCTTAGAGGTGCCCCTTAGGGTCCAAGAGGCATGTTGGGGCCGCTGTCTGGGGAAGGGAGTTGGAAGGCTGCGCATAAGTTGAAGACACTCTGCTAACGTGGGTGTGTCTCCCCCCTCAGAAGTGGTCCTGGTGGTTCCCAGGGTGTCCTTTGGGATTCGTGGCTGGGGCTGGGGTTAGCAAGCTTCCCAGGACTCCAGAGCTGAGTACAGAAGAAAGGGAAATGCTGCTCCAAGCTTCTGGGCTGTGGGGCCCTAGAGGAGGCGCCCCCAGAAGCACCCCTGGCCAGCCAGTGCTCAGAGCAGGGCACGCAGCACTCACGGCCCACCTGCAGGTGCAGCCCTTCATTTTCACAGGGAGGGACACTGAGGCAGGGAAGTAATAGCTATGGATCCCAGAGGACCTCAGCCTCCACATTCCAGGTGGCCCTCTCCGGGAGCCCCCCGTCCCGTCTCTCCTGTGTGGCCCAGACTGATTTTTTCCACCTGCTCTTCTCCCTGCTGACTCTCCTCCCACCCCGACCCGCCGCACCTCAGCTCTGCAGTCCCAGCTCTTCTCCAGTGGCAGAAGGGAAGGCGTGGGCGGGGCAGATGGCAGTTCTGAGGGGGCCTTGCTTACCTTCCCCCAGGGGGTCCAGGCTGTGGAGCATGAGGTGGTAGATGGTGCTGCGGATGATGCTGTTGTGCAGAGAGGCTGAGCTGCTCCCTCGGGTCAGCACGGACGAGAGCTGAGCAAGGGAGAGCGGCACAGGCCTCAGTGGGCCGCTGCCCGCGCCAGGGAGGAGCCTCCCATTGCCTTGCTCACCTGCCGCCTTCCACAGAGACCAGGCAGATGCCTCATCTTGAGCCCCTACTTCCTTCACCTCCAACCAGGAGAGTCACCCGCTTTCTCAGCCTCTCCCCAGTTCTTCCAGGCGGGGCTCATTCTGTGTCCCACGAGATTCCCCAGGTCTCCACAAGGAGCAAATTTTGCAGATTGAGGACACCACGCCAGCAAGGGTTTGCACCTCTCGGTAAGAATACCTTCCTAGAAAGCACCCTAACCCACGCACCACACACGCTGACCCCGTATGTCCGCACAGCGTGACTGTGTTTTCTCATTGCTCCACCCGAGATAAGCAAGGCTATAGCTGCAATCTACAGACAAGGAAAGCAAACTTTGCAAAGCTAGGCGGTGAATCCACGGTCAAGCGGGGAGTAAGTGGAAGAGTCAGATTGGCCCCTAGGTCTTCTGATCCCCAGTCCAGCTTTATTTTCTACCCTCGCGCTTAGACCCTGTCACAGGCCACACGTACATAAGCATCTGCCCTGTACTCGGCTGTGACCCACATGTGTTCACAGTGACATACAGAAATACCCTCTCAGGAAGGAAGACAACACTTCAGCACGTGCCTGGTTCTCCTGCCCCAGCCCTCTCCATCCAAACTCGTCTGCCATCTAGTGGCCGTGGTGACACAATGCTTCCCGACAGGCCTAGAGATTTTCTTTGGGTGGCAGCAAGTTTCAGACACCAGCATCGCCTTTCAAAGTTCCTGGTAATTCTTTCCACATACCCCAAAGACAGCAACATGCAGTCGTTCAGAAACCTCAGACCCCACCCCCTCCAGGGCGCCCCTTGTCTTTCTCTTAGTTCTGGGGCATTCTGAAGCCCCCAGTAATTAGGTTTTCATATCAATCATGCATTGAGGCTGGAAACTAGGACTTGAGTTTGCTGTTGGTAGGTGCCCTTGAGTCAGGTCTGACTCATAGCAACCCTCATAGGGTTTTCCATGGCTGGTTGTCTCGAGATTGTTTCAGGAATGGACTGCCACATCCTTCTCCCATCATGAGTTTATCTAGTCCAAACATGTTATTTTACAGATGCAGAACCCAAAACCCAAGGTCATGCGACAGGCTACTGGCAGAGCAAGCGGTGGCATTCAGGACTTAGCTCCCAAGTGAGCACCTCCTAGGTGGCTATGTGGAGGCCCTCTCCTTCCTGGCTCACCCTGGCAGTGCCCTGGAGATTCCCAGGCCCAAGCCCAGCATCAGGGCCCCAGTGCCCTGGGGATGTGGCTGTCCCTGAGAACCTGCAGTATCCCCGCCCCCTGCGGTGGACTCCATTCAGCACCCACCTTCAGCTTCTTGTTGTCCTGTTGCTCACTCACCACAATGGCCCCATCGGCAGGCTGCAAACAGGGACAGAAATCACAAGACAGGAGTCAGGAGATGCCATGGAGTGACTACGTCCTTCTCCCTGCTTCCCTCTCTCTCCAGGGACGCCTCAGGCCTAACACAGAGATGCACCCAGAGATAACCTGGCCTCAGAAAAGGTTCCAATGTGTCTGCCTGCCTCTCAGCCCCTCAGACATGCCACCCTCTTCATTCACTGGAAACTGCCTCCATGGCTCCTCCCCCCAGTCTGCAACCCTCTTTCCCTCCTCACTCCCTGAGTTGCAGGTCTCCACTTCAATGGCATCTTCCTCTGGGAAGCTAAGAACGATTCTCTTTTACAGATGCTTTTTCTTCATAGCACTTTCCCTGATTTATTTGTACATTAGCAAACGTAGCAAGGGTTCAAGAGATATTTACTCAATTAATGAAAAAATGAACTATCCTCTAACTACATATAATCTATCCTGATTCTTCTTCCCTTACTCATGCCCTTTCCCCTGCCAAAAATGCCTTCTCCATTCCTCTCTACTTACCCAAATCCTATTCATTTTTCAGAAAATTCAGGGTGAGTTCTTGTATAAAGTGTTCCTAAGTGGCCCACCCTCCCTCTACCTCAGTATAATATCTCCCTCTTGGAAAGCTGTAGAGCAATAGTGAGCACATTTTGTGATACTAAAATCTGGCTATGTGGTCAGATAAATGCTAGTGTCTTGGGGAAGCTATGGGGCAGCCTACTCAGAAATGGGACCCCTATGCAATCCAAGATGAAGAGGCATTAAGCCCATAATATTTACTGTGGGGAGAAATTGGGAGAAAATTGGCAAAAACTCCCAAACTGGGAAAACAGCTTTTGAAGATCTGGTTTGTAAATTAGAAATGTAGGGAAAATGAAAGTAACCTGATTGGACATTTGTACAAAACTCTTCATAAGTCCCTCGAACCTGATTGGACAATTGGACTCAAACCTGATTGGCTTGGGCCATTCAAGGTGAGCTATATAAGGAACTGCACTGCAGCAACTTGCTCTCTCTCACCCAGACCACCAACAAGGAAAGAACTCTCTCTCACCCAGACCATTGGCAAGGAAACAGCTCTCTCTCTCTCTCTCTCTCTGTTGCAGACCACTGACTAGACAAGAACTTTCTCTCCGTCTGACCATCAACAAAGCAAGAACTCTCTCCTCATGACCACTGAGACCACCAACACAGAAGCATCTGCGCTTGAGGCAGTGTAAGAGCTTCTAGCACTTAAAGCTGTATGCTTTGGGTTTTCTCTCCACCCTGATAAGGGCAGATAAATGAAAAGTTGTGTTTGTCCCCACAAGGCAAAAGCACCCGAGGCTTTTCCTTTCTCCCATCTCTGCCGGCTCTGTCCCAAGGGCCACAGGAGACTGTGCCCCTCACCGGAGGGTCCTGAGTGAATTGTGTTTAGTATCTGTGTGTGTGTGTGTTGCCACCCGTATGAACATCTGGGCCAGACCGGGAGGCGCATGCTCCACAATTTACTTCCTGGACCCCTAGCTTGCCAGTTTGCATTTATAATCTTATAATACCATTTTAACCAGAGAGGAATTATCTACTCAGTTAGACCCCTTTTTATTTTCTTTTTTCTATTTTCTTGCCATGCAGTGAACTTAGGATAGTTATCTCTGTTCCCCTAACCTATGGCATAGTGTCTTCTACACAGTAGCTGCTCAGGAAAGGTGAACTGGATGAGTAGATACTCCAAGTAGTCTGTAGCACTAGCTTTAGGCAGCAGGGTCACTAATGGTTACTCCAATAATTGTCTTTACTTTCCCATTGCTTCCTGCACCCCACCAACCTCCACTGCCCAACCGGAAGTGAACTTGCTACACTCTTCTCTGTTCAGTTCAGAAAATATAGAAAATAGTGCCTGATCCAGGGCTAGCCACCCATCATGCAAATCGTTCATTCAATTCTTACTTACTGAGCACCTGCTGTTTGTAAAGTGCTATGCTGGTGGCTTTAGGGATAAAAGATAATTAGGACATGGATTCTATGTCCAGAAAGGTATTGAGACAAATATAACTCAGACACAGGACAAAGCAGAAAGTGGCTCATGATACGAAAGCCATAAAAATGTGTTGTCCTGAGATGAGCCCGAAAAGCCTCCTGCAGAAGGTAGGGCCTGAGTACGTGCTGAAGGCTGGCGAGTGCCTGAATGCTTGGATACACACTGTTGAATGGATGAATAGACACAGAAGTGAATGAAACAGCCGAAATAAGGGGCACTGTGCATTTTCGCACATCCCCTAAATCCTTTCATGACACACCTTTGAATTTACTGGGGTACGTGAGGCTGAATACAGCACCGATCTAAACTGTCCCAGCCATCTCATTGTCCCTGTCCAACCCTCAGCCACTGAGTTCTCTTCAGAGCCAGACAAGTGTGAGGGGCCAGGCTACCCTTTGAGGTGATTGGCTCTGTGCACCCAAGGGCAAGAAAGACTGGTGTTTGTCCCATGGTGCACACCACCAATGATGTTCTACTATTCAGATTTTATTCAAGCCAAAATATTTCTCTGTGGGTTTACTGTTCAGGGGTAATCTTAGCGTGTGCTTCTAGCTTCAAAGCCTTTCACATCTGTTTTCTTATTCAGTACTACTCATTCTGTGAAATAGACAAACCTAGAATCATTGCTGCTATTTTGATAGAGGAGAAAACTGAGATACAGAAAGATTCCACAACTCATCCACACTCATAAAGGTAGTGACAGACCCTCCTGGTCACCTAATCTCCATTTAGAGGGCATTTTGGGGGTGGGGATTGCTTGGTTGTTTTTGTTGTTCTTGTTATTTTTTACTAAGTCCCATTTCTTTTCCTAAGCATAATTAGGGATGTGGGGTCAGATCCATATTCTCTAGTGGCCTTGTTTCAAGTTACTGACATTTCAGGAAAATGGATGTGAGTGTTTTTCTGCATCTGAGTGCAGCCAAGGGGTCCACTGAGCAGTTCTGGCAAGTGGGTGCTCCCTGAATGTGCCCTCATCATGAGCACACTCCCACATTCGCAAGCACTCTACCACTGAGTTACACCCCTAGCTCTCTAAAAATATAATTTCAACGTAAATTAGCATCAAAAATATTGATGCTACATCCCTTTTTCCTACTAAGCCTCTGAAATCTCATGTATATTTTATACTTACAGCGTATCTAGCCACATTTCAAGTGCTTAAGCTGCATGTAGCTGGTGGCCGCCACCCTGAACGGTGCGGCTGTAGTCTCTTCACACTCTCAATCTTCTGACCTGTGTACATGCCTCTGAGACTCTCTCCTCCCCTTCGGTCAGTGAACTGCTCGTCCTCCCACATTCAGCCAAGCGTCCCTCCTCTAGGAAGCCCTCCCTGACTCTGGTCTGCTGAGATGTCCGCTCTCTGCAATACTGAATCCCCAGGCACTTGCCTATGTTATTACACACGATGCTGCAACCACAGGTCTTACTTCTCTGTCTTCCCCACCGAGGAGCGTTTACCATGGAGCGGGTGAAGCTTAAGTTTCAAGGCTTCTCTCCCCGCACATGTCCCTTTCAAGACTTGCACCCAATTTTGCAGCAGTGGTTTTACATTCTTCTTAATGAGTGTCAGGTCCCACAAAGCCTGGATCAACTCCAGATCCTCCTTTAGACGGAGCTCCTTGGGAGCTGGGACCGTACCCCAGACCTGCTGATGGTGACTGCATCAATGGATGAATGCTGGGGTTCTTTGGGGCTTAGGCCTACCAGCTCTTTCTCTCTTTCACAGAAGTGTCAGGTGACCCTTGACTTCAATTACCACACATCTGTCAGTGATTCACAAATCTCTACTTCCAGCCTAGACCTTGTTCCTGAGCTTCAGACTGTGTAACCACCTCCTGGACATATCCACGGAGGCACCCAGACCCACCACTCCAGCGTGGGGGCTCCCGAGTCTCCCTAAACCTGTTCTTCTTCAAGTCCTCTCTTTCTCCGTGGGTGGCACCAACACCCACTCTGCTGCTCAAACTGAAAAGCTCAGCATCACCCTGGACTTCTCCCACCCTCTCACCCTCTGCCTTCCCTTTATCACCAAGTCCAGATTATGTCTTCAAAACACCTTCCAGAGGTAAAATGTGTGTGTATGTGCATGCACAGTAGTCCCCCTTATCCACGATTTCACTTTCCTCAGTTTCAGTTACCTGCATTCAACTGTGATCCAAACTTATTACATGGAAATTTCAAGAAACAAACAATCCATAAGTTTTAAATCGCGTGCTATTCTGAGTGGCACGATGCAGTCTTGCGCCAGCCCTCTCTGGCCTACCTGGAACATGAATCATCCCTTCATTCAGCACATCCACGTTACCTATGCTACCGGCCCATTAGTCACTCAGTAGTGGCCTTGGTTATCAGGTTGTTTTGGTATCACAGTGCTTGTGAGGCTGGAAATTTGGATAGGCCAAAGAGAAGCTATAAAGTAAATGCTATGCAGACAAAGTCTGGTATTATCCACAGTTTTAGGCATCCACTGGGGATCTTGGGATGTATTGCTCGTGGATAAGTGGCGATTACTCTGTGGGGTGGGGGCAAGCACGTTTCATTCCCATAACAGCCTCCTGACTGGCCCCCTACTTCTCCCTGCTTTCGTTCTTACACACCTTCAATTTGTTCTCTACACTGTAATTAGGGGATGATCTTTGAAACAGGACTCTCATCACATCATTCTCCTGTAGAGCTTCCAATGAAATCTGAACTCTGTATTTGATCCCCAGCTTCCTGCCTCCTCTCCAGGGGTACCCTGTACCATGCTCCCCCTTACACACTAACCATGCTGGCCTCCATTTTCCTTCCGGCTCTGAGCCCTGCAAATACCATTCCTTCTTCCAGGAATTCTTGCTGAACTCTCTTCTTATTATGCAGTTCTCCACGTGGACTTCTTTCCAAAGAAGCCTCCCCTACTTCCCTCACTAAGAAGAGCCCACTATACAGTCATTTCTTATCACATGCACCGTTTATTTTCCTCATAGCACTTGCCATGCTCTGAAATTACCTACTTAATTTATTTCACTTATTTATCATCCAGGTGCCCATCCCCCTGCACCCAAAAATTGTTTGTTGGTTTTACATTTCCAATTAATTCAGGTGGCACAGCATCTAGAACTCATGCTGTTCTTTGCAGAACACTATGAATATCTAATTCCATATTTAATCCTTTTATATGCAATAGGAGGAAATATTGCTGTGTTATATAAATGTCTATAAATTCTCAACCACAAGCATATTCATGTCCCTGAAAACAAGCTATTGGGCTAGGCTTGATCAGCTGGGGGAGTTTTGCAGTTGCTGCTTGTTTCTTGTGTATTCAGTCTGTCATTGGCTAACACCCACCAGCAGGTGAACGCTGAAAGCTTCGGGCAAGTTGTATGAGGAAAAGGAATGACTTCGCCTCACACACGCGAGGCAAGCCCTCTACCATTAAGCTGTACCCCCAGCTCTAGGAAAAGGGATCCTGAAATTGAGAATCCTACTGAGTGTCGTGGCAGGCACTTGCCGTTCCACTCACTCAGGAGGCTGAGACACAAGGATCAGCAGTTGGAGGCCAGCCTGAGCTACATAGGCAGTTCAAGGCCAGCCTAGGCTACATAGGAAGATCCTGTAGACAGAGAGAGAGAGAGAGAGAGAGAGAGAGAGAGAGAGAGAGAAATATTTGATTCTTGTCATCTTTTCCTGACAATTGGAAGGAAACGACTACTACTCAAGGAGTTACATTCAAGAGTTAAGGAAGGAAGTCCTTCAGCCTGGGCTAGGCTGGGCGCTTTGGAAGCACAGGGGATCCCACGGAGCCTAGTATGGGAGAGGCTTTGGTGGCTGCTTCCTGTCCACAGCTTCCCCATCTCTACAGCAAGCAGCTGGCTGCATGTGCCGCGGATATGAGTCCTTTGAGTAAATGTCAACCCTGACGAGAAATGGGAGGACCGGCTCTTGTCAATGTCCTGGGTTTGTCTGCTCAGGGTCCTGTCGGCTGGTTTAATACAAAATCCTGTCAGGAAGAAAATCGCCCCAAAGCACCAGGAAAGAATGGGAGGCTTTTCCTTGGAGTTTCACACTCTGAGGTATTCTTGGGGACAGAATGTGGATATGGGATTCTCAAAAGGGCCCAGGAAAGGTCCAGTCCCTGCCTTGTCCCCCTTTTTGCCATCGTGGCTCCACAGGGCTGCCTTTCTGTGGTGGCTAATCCTTCCTGGCCAGTCTCTCTACTCCACATATGATGAAGGGCCCTCATCCTTCCAAAACCAGTGAGGCTTTCAGCCAGTCCAGTGCCTCCCTCTGCTGTCTGTTGCTCTCTGTGACTATCCGTGGTCAAAGCGGATCAGAGATCTGACACGCGGCTAGCACAAATACAGCTATAACGTTCTAAAGAAAGCAGAGTTATACTTAGCTTGAGAGATCTGATAGCTAAACAAACATTTACAGTTTCTTTACTGGGGCCACAAAGGGCACCCTCAAACCTGTATTTCAACTTGACAATGTTATCTTGAGTATTTTTAGCTTTAAATTTTTTTTCAGCCAGTGTCAAAAGAGAGATTCTAGAATAGTGCACATCTATGATCAATATTAATTCATTTATTTTTTCCGGAAATATTCTTCAGGGCATTCTATATAGAATCACTCCCATAAAACATTTATTCCAATTCTGGGTATGCATAGCAAAATTAAAAGTCAAGTGAAAGGTCTTCCAACTCGGAAACTCAACCAGTATCAATCGGACGAATATTCAGTAAGCAAACAAGTTGTTCTCTGCTGTCTCTGAGATGTTCAGGTGGCAGAATGCAAGTATGTTGCTCTGAGTAAAAGGCCGCATCACAGTTCCTGCTTGTTCATGGTGTGTAGCTGCTTTCACACCTCAGGGACAGACCTGAGTCATTGTGACAGAGACTACACAGCCTGCAAAGGCTAAATGTTTACTGTCTGGTCCTTTACAGAAAAGTTTGCCCATCCCTGCGCTAGCTCATCCTATTCACCTTGGAGATGAGCAATCTGAGGACTGTCTCTACAGCAAATGAGCTACAGCACTCTGCACAGGGGTCCCTCTACTGCTGTTAATTTTCCCTGTGTTTGTTCTTTCTGTTGGAAGATACAACGTTTGTTTTTCTCATATTGTTTTTCCTTAGGTACTTACTAGTAAATGGCGTGTTGAGTTGCACTGACTTGCCCAGGGGATCAGGGACACTTAGGAGCGGCAGCTGGGTTAAAATTCAGATATCGTGATTCCTGATCAGCGGTAAGGACTGCCAACAAGCTGTGTGAGTTTGGCTTTGTTAATTATCCTCTCTGATCCTCTGTTTCCTTGTGTGTAAAATAGGGCTAATGACCTAATCTTACAGGGTTTAATAAGAAATTGCTGAGACAATGAATGTATGACCTAGGCCTTCCGTAAGCATGGCTTCCCTCCCTGACTCCTTTCTCTCACTGAACTGGAGTCTGTGGGCTGTTAGAGTTCCTGGAGATACTGAATCAAATGCTTACAGACCTCCATGTGTAAAACTTAGGAAGCAAATACTTCTGCACACTGGGCTGAGCCTCTTGGGAGATACAAAGATCGTTTCCTCATTTAGTGGCAATGATGAAACTGCTGTGTGGTCACCTCCTCTACACTTCAATCTGGAGAGTAGCAGAGGAAGGAGGAGATCCAGGTAGCAGAGGAAGGGGGAGATCCAGGTGTCATTTATGTTTCTGTTTTTCTCCAACAAAGAGCTGACTCACGCTGCCCTCCTCTCTGTCCCCAACCTAGACTTCCCAAGCAGTGCTGGTTATTTCTCCCTACCCCTGCTCCTTGACTCCCAACCACTCTGTCTGCTTTGCCCTGCTTTTCTCTGGCTTCCTCAATTTTAGAGCCATGACGGATTGGAGAAACACAGTTTCCCTGGCCCCTCCCTTCCCCAGGGATGCTTAAACATGGCACCCATTAGAGAGAGGCATGAAACACTAAGGGTGAGGGACGGAGAGAGCGAGGTGTGCTCATTTGTGTAAAGTTTCATGGTTAAGGTAAAGCACTTTACAGGGGTGGGTACAGACTTACATTAAACCACAAAAAACGAAAACCAGCACAAAAAATGAAAACTAGATCAAAGATTGAGTTTTCATAGAATTGCTTCATGAATTCAAAACAGAATGGCTTTTCCTCAGACTACCAATGAAGTGTGGCATAATTTATTTCCCTCTAACCAGATCATAGGTTTTAGCCAGCCAAACACAGACATAAGATATAAGCAGAAGTGGTTCTGTCTCTCTCTAGCTCAGGGGTGTCCAACCTGCTGGCTTCCCTGGGCTATATCGAGTAAAGAGGAATTGTCTTGAGCTGCACATAAATTATATAATATAATGTATATACATAATCGAGGGTCAAGAAGAAAATAAACACTAAAAAATGCATGATGTTAAAAGATTTTGCAGGGCTGCATTACTAGCTGTCCTGGGCTGCACGTGGCCCACAGGTGGCAGGTTGGAGATGCCTGCTCTCGTGGAGTTCTACCTGAGCTGCAACTCTAAGTCCATGTGGATTTAAACCATTTATAAATAATATAGTTCTTGAGTTATTTAGACTAATTTTTAGAAGGTGGATACTAGTAATGATAAGTCCTATTATACATTTTTTATTTTAGATACTCGGACTTCCTTTCAAATATAGCCAGTAATTCAACTTGCTTTTTAAAAAACAATGCTTTCAATTAAAAATCATACTGGCTTTGTTTCAATTCGTACATAAGAATAGAATTGTAATCAGCACCCTGCTCACTAGTTAGCAAAGAGCTGCTACTAAAGCCCTTGAAGAAGCTCTTAAGTGGGTTTACAAATTCTCTTTTGAAATCACAATTATGCCTCATTTGCTTGACAAGCTTTGCTTTGATGGTCTAGCTCTGATGAAGTGGAAAATTCAGAATCTGTAGAGTTTAAATAAAAGCTGAGTTACCA
>VMDO01001866.1:174480-188193 GCA_007922755.1 Pedetes capensis | reverse complement strand
CTCTATAATCAACACCCGTGGAAGCAGCAGTCAAGAAATCCAAAGACGCATTGCTCTAGGAAAAGCTGTGGCAAAAGATCTCTTTAGAGTATTGAAAAGCAAAGATGTCACATTGAAGACGAAGGTGCGTCTGACTCATACCATGGTATTTTCAGTGGCATCATATGGTTGTGAAAGCTGGACATTGAACAAGAGAGACGGAAAAAGAATTGATGTTTTTGAATTGTGGTGCTGGAGACATCTATTGAATATACCATGGACTTCCAAAAGAACCAACAGATCTGTCCTAGAAGAAGTACAACCAGAGTGCTCCTTGGAAGCAAAAATGACCAAACTGCGTCTTACATATTTCGGATATGTAGTCAGGAGAGAACAATCCCTGGAGAAGAACATCATGTTTGGAAGAGTGGCAGGTCAACGCAAAAGAGGAAAACCCTCCACCAGATGGATTGACACAGTGTCTGCAACAATGGGCTTAAACATAAATAAGATCGTTTGCCTGGCACAGAATCGGCAAGTGTTTCGATCTGCTGTACATAGGGTCGCTATGAGTCGGACTCGACTCGACGGCACCTAACAACAACTAACAAAGTATCTAGGAGATTTATCCCAGCAAGTAGGTGGAAACTCCATTATAGTTCGGTAAGTCTCACAAGACACAACTTCAAGACACCTTTAGATGTCTACTTGGGCCAAAGTACATAGTATTAAGGCCATGAGAGTGTAACTGGGGAAATAAGAGTAGGAGGTAAAACAGTTCAGAGGAACAAGTCTCCTGGTGATCTACTGTTGTCATTTCAAGAGCAATACCAAAGGTCAAGAATGCACCTTTGCCTTATCTTTGTTCTTGTGAGGTGCTACTAAGTCAGGTCCCACTCATAGCAACCCTAGGTACAACAGACAAAACACTACCTGACACTATGCTATGCCCAGCACTATTGTCAGTGCTTCTCTGCTATTCATAGGGTTTTCAATAGCTGATTGTTTCAGGAGTAGGCTGCTGGATCCTTCCTCCAAGCCAACAGCACCCAGTATTCTCAAGCAGTCTCCCATCCAAGTACTAACCAGGCTCCACCCTGCTTAGCTTCCAAGATCTGACAAGATCGATTGCCAGGGTGGTACACCTCATTCCAAATAGTAATCTGACAAAGAATCTTTTAGTATATTTGTATTTATTTTATCTACAGTAAATTCTTGTTTAAAATAAGACTGTTTAGTATCAAAAATTAATTTCATTAAGTGCTTTTTAAAGGTCAAGTCTTCAGGTCACACCCCTCCCAGTCCCCAGGGTTCTCCTTCAGCAAGTCCTCAATAAAGTTCCGAATCTGTGTTTTTATCAAACCCCTAAAAGTGGTTCAAACACCGGATTCTGCCAGCCACATCTCAAGAAAGTTTTGTCTTCAAGACACGTAGATCCAAACTTTCTAAAAACCCAAGAGTATTCTTATTGTTTGTATGAAAAGCAAACTGAGGTCTTTCAGCCCGTTTTGAAAGAAAGCAAAGACATATCCTGAAAATAATTATGATTTCATCAATGTATAAAATGTACACATGGGGGAAATTATGTTCATAATTAATATGTGCTTTTCACTTTAAGTACAGGAAAGGAAAAGCGTAAACTTCTTCCAGGTCTCCATGCTGACATAAAAACAAAAGCAAAACTCCACCTAGAAGTGGAGATCAAAGGACTTCAAATTCCAGGAGGCTCTCAGGTGGCGGAGCTGAGTTACTCTATAGACAAGGAAAGTGACAGATTTAATTTAGACTGGAATTGAGGGTCTTGCCTGATTTTATTTTTTTCTTCCAGTGAAAAGAGCTCTCCTCAATAAGTATGTCATGGCTTAAAAAGAAAGCATGACATTTAACCTTCATTTGCACTAGTCATATCTGCCCCACTTCATCATAATCCTTTTCCAGAGCTGCCAAATCTTCCCTGGCCTCTGAGAACTCCCCTTGTTCCATGCCTTCCGTGATGTACCAGTGCAGAAACGCTCTCTTGGCATACATGAGGTCAAACTTGTGGTCTAGGCGGGCCCAGGCCTCCACAATTGCCGTGGTATTGCTCAGCATGCAGACAGCCCTCTGGACCTGGGCCAGATCCCCTCCTGGCATCACCGCCGGTGGCTGATGGTTGATGCCCACCTTAAAACCAGTTGGACACCAATCTACAAACTGGATAGAGGTCCTTGCCTTCATGGCTGCAATCGCCGCATTCACATCCTTAGGAACCACATCTCCTCTGTACAGCAGGCAACAGGCCATGTATTTCCCAAGCCGAGGATCACACTTAACCAGCTGGTTGGAGAAGTCAAAGCAAGCAGCAGTGATGTCGGGCACAGAGAACTGCTCATGATAGGCTTTGTCAGAAGAGATGATGGGGGCCAAGGTGGTGAGGGGAAAATGTATCCTTGGATAAGGTACTAAGTTCGTCTGGAATTCAATTAGGTCTACATTCAAGGGCCCTCCAAACCTCAGGGAAGCCGTAATAGAAGATACCACCTGACCTATCAACCTATTGATACTAGCATGGGAGGGGCGTTCAACTCCAAGTTTGTGATGGCAGATGTCATAGATGGCCTCGTTGTCCACCATGAAGGTACAGTCTGAGTGCTCTATGGTGGAATGGGTGGTGAGGATGGAGTTGTAAGGCTCTACTATTGCAGTAGAGATTCTAGGGGATGGGTAAACAGAGAACTCCAATTTAGTCTTCCTGCTATACTCTACCGAGAGCCGCTCCATTAAAAGAGATGTAAATCCTGATCCAGTGCCTCCTCCAAAGCTCCGGAAAATCAAAAATCCCTGAAGTCCACTGCACTGTTCCACCTGGGGAAAGTATACACAATATGAGAATTCACACAAATGAATCTAGCATCAGTGAACTGGATGGTAATGGCGGGATACAACAAATTCCCCAACGTAAAATCAACAGAAGTTTCAGAAAGAAGCACTTTACCATGTTTAGCTCCACAACAAATGTAGCTACTCTGAAATATACCTGAGGAGTCCTTCTGGAGAGGAGGAAGCTCTTTAAAGTTTTACTAGAGGTTGAGTGTCCCCAATCCAAAAACCCAAAATCTGAAATACGCCAAACTCCAAAGTCTTTTAAGTGTTGACATAATACCACAAATGGAAAATTCCATACCTCATCTCATGGTGACAAGTGGCAAGTCAAAACACAGGATGCACTAGAAGAATTGTATAAAATTACCTTCAGGCGATGTGTATAAGGCATATACGAAACATAAATGGACTTTGTGTTTAGACTTGGGTCCTATAACCAAAATATCTCATTGCATATATGGAAATATTCCAAAATCTGAAAAAAAATCTAAAACACTTCTGGTCCCAAGCATTTCAGATAAGGAATGCTCAATCTGTACAAAGCATAAATATTCAACTGTCTTTCATTGCCTTCCATGAATTTAACTGTATGTGACCTAAAACAAGGCCTTTATCAATAACAAAGAAAAAGTCAAGTGCCACGGGACATGCCTGTAATCCCAGACAGTTGGGGGACTGAGCTACAAGTCTCATGTGTTCAAGGCCAGAGGCAGCCTGTGCAACTTAGCAAGACTCTGTTTCAAAATTTTAAAAAGTGAATAAGGGAGCTGGGAGTGCAGCTCAGTGGTATAGCACTTGCCTAGCATATGTAAGGCCCTGGGTTCAACCCACTGATATAGAAAAAATAAAAGAAAAGAGAAAAGAGAAAAAGAAAGGGAAGGGCAAGGAGAAGAGAGGACAGGAGAAGGAGAATATGAGGGAGAGGGAGAAGGAGAAGGGAAGAGATGGGAAGGGAAGAAGAGAGAAGAGAAGAGGAGAGGAGAGGAGAGGAGAGGAGAGGAGAGGAAGGGAAGGGAAGGGAAGGATAGGGAAGCAAACTACTGAGGCAATCCTTTCCCCCCCCACCAACAGTAGATAAAGCACCTATCACTTCTATCTAACTGCTGATGTGATGGTTATGCAAGATGTCCAGACTCAGGTTCCTACAGAAGAACCAGTAAACACAATAATTAATTTGCAGGTAAGATGTGCCTCCTGTTAATTTTATAAGTAGTGATGACTACTGGAAAATGACATGTTTTAAAGTGCTTTCAAAGTCTCTGATACCAAGTAAATCCTACATTAGCAGAAGCAAGCATAATTGGGCTGGGGGGCACCTGGTAAGTGTAAAGTCTTCTTTTACCCTTTCTACACAACAAGGTATAATCCAAACCAACATTAAGACCCTTCCCCGGCTCTAAGCCAGCCACAAAGACACCCAGGATGGAGGGTGGGTGGCAGTGGTGGTGGTGGTAGGTAATGCTGGTGAATCCTGTTGCAGAATCACAAGTGCTCACACGTGGCCTGCTTGTAGGGAAAGAGGAGCCACTTGCCAGCTTCCGGATCCTGTCCAGCACAAGGTCGATGATCTCTGACCCCACAGAATAGTGACCACGTGCGTAGTTGTTTGCAGCATCCTCCTTTCCACTAACAAGCTGCTCTGGACAGAAGAGGGAACGGTACCTTCCCACACGGATGCCATCTGCAGGGGGAAAAAGAGATCAGTGTGCGCGTTCAGTTCCACTGCGGACCCTTTGCTGATCCTCACAGCTTCCCATATGCTGTTCCCCTTCTTGCCCCCAGTGTTGTGGTAGAAGAATGGGATTTATACTGCAGACTTAGCCTTGCTTGGGATGTCTAAGAAAAGGCAGACTTTTTTACATTCAAGCTAAAAGTATATTTTTCTACCATACACCTTGAATTAATTTCCTAGGACTGCTATAACAAAGTACAACAGATTTGCTGGCTTAAAACACCAGAAATTTACTTTGTAACATTTCAAGAGACCAGAAGTCCACAATCAAGGTCAGCCTCCTACAGTTACATTTACCAAAATCAGTGATTGTTGCTGCCTTAACCCACTGAGTTTGAGGGTAGTTTATTATACAGGAATAGGTCACTGATACACAATAACAAAGTCAAATCTATTCTCCTTTCTATCTGTTCTCTTAAGTCAGTAAGACTCTCTTCTCTCTCCAGTATTTCTCTAGCTGCATTTCAAGAGAAAAGTTTTTGCAGAGGATACTACAAAGTGTGCCATTACCAATCATGAAATTGTATTAATTTTTCCCACAAGTTGAAGATTTACTTGGCTATGTGCTTCTCTGAAATTGGTTTTAAATATTCTATTCACTCTAAGCAAACAATGACAAATTTTCATATCTTTTCCCCAGTAACTTCTAGCACTGGCTCTCAAACTCAGAAAAAGATTCAATGTTTTGTTATGAAACATATAGATGAATTAACAAGTTTTAATTCTTTCTTCACATAGGAAAGAAGGCTAACCTAGTCTTCCCTTTGGGTATGTTTATCATGCTTAGCTATTGAATAAGGCTTTAAATTTAGAAAAGATCCATATGATCCTGCTCAGATTGATTAATTCAATCTCACTATCCTACCCACTTGATTTGTTTGATTATGGACCTATTTATATACACTAGGATGTAAAACTTCTTCTCTTTTTTTCTTTCCCTTTATTGGTGAATGATGGTGGGGTACTGAATAATACAGCATTGGCTTTTTCCATTATGCAACTATTACATCACTTTGGGTTACACTTTTATCAACTTACAAGGTTTATGGAGCCTTTTGACTAGTATATAGTAAAACTCAAACGCATATTTGGGTTATATTCCTCTATTTTCTCAATGTACTCCTAAAGTTGCACTGTTTACACTGAGATTATCCTCTCCCTCTTTATCCCTCTACATTGATTCTCCTCCCCACCCCACCTTCCACAACCTTCACTTCCTTTTGCTAGTTCCCTCCCTCCTTCTTTCTACACTTTATATTGTCCCTTCTTTGCTAAGTTTAATTTGTGCATTTTTAATATATCAACATATGTACAGGATTTTTTCCTTCTAAGTAAGATTTCAGCTCCCATATATAAGTGAGAACATATGGTATTTCTTTTTTTGAGCTTGTGTTCATTTGTTTAGGATGTAAAACTTCTATTACCAATAACAGTTGGTTCTAAGTCCATGAAGAGTGCTCTGGGCACATGCTTCCCAGCTCTTGCCTCATGAAAGAAGGTATCAAAAGATGTGCTCCTATGTTCCACGTTAGCATTTTCCAATTGGTCCTTTTGATTGTCGAGAACAATGCCATTCGGCTGGATTCCATGTTCTAGGCAGTAGAGTTCCCAACAGGCATCCCCAATTTGAACACCAGCTTGACCAATGTGAATGGAAAGGCACTCCCTCTGAAACAAACCACAGTAGAACTGGACAGAGCTTAGTGACATGGGACATGTTACTCAGCACTTCTGGTTATAAATGACAGAGACCAAACTAGCTCAAGTTCACAAGGGAAGTTTATGACAAAGATAATGAAAAGTGTCCCATGGGAACCAAAGAGGAACTGCTAAGCCAAGAACTCAAATTCTATTAAAAGGTTTCTTTCAATAACATCAATTAAGCATCTGCTGTCATTATGCTAAGAACATTATGGTAAGGCTATATGTGTGTGTATGTGTGTATGGTTTATATAACCTGTGTGTGTGTGCATAAAAGAGTGTATAAGTATGGTGTGTGGGCGTGATAGTGTCAAGCCAACCACTCAGAAAAAAATTTAGCCAGTTATTAGAGAGGAATAAATCCAAAATCAATGCATAAACTTGTCACATATTAGAACTCATTGTAAATAAAGATGTTTCCTTTTCATACTTTGAAATGTTACCTTTACTATTTACATGTGCTTTCTATAAGGAAGAACAGTCTAAGCTTAAAAGTAGTAGGAAATTTGCCAACCTCCAAATGTAAAACTTCTATACCATAAAAAATTGTTGTTGTTGTTGTTGTTGTTGTTAGGTGCCGTCGAGTTAGGGTCTGACTCACAGTGATCCTCAAAGTGTTTTCAATGGCTGATTGTTTCAAGATTGTTTGGGAGTAGATTGCCCCCTCCTTCTCCCATTTTTTGCAGTGCTGGGGATCGAACCCAGGTCCTCAGAGAGTGAGGAGCAGCATTCTACCAATTGAGCTAAACCCCAGTCCCATAACAAATTAATGTATATAAAAATGTATTATATGAAGGGCTATATACAAATCAACTTAATAGACATCCGTATTCTTTTTAAAACCCTTGAGACATCCGTTAGATGAATAGACAAATAGCAGAAATAAATGAGTTACAAAAGAATCCAAAATTCAAAGATTTAGGCACAATGTCATTCACAGCTCTCCCAAACCTTTTTATCAGAGACTGGTTTCATTGATGGGTGTGGCAGGTTAAGGGGTGATTTCAGGATGATTCAAGGGCATTACATTTATTGTGTAATTATAGATGAAGCTTCACTCTCTCGCCCACTGCTCACACTAGTATTGGTTTGCAGCCCAGGGGCTGGGGACCCCACAATTTGTAGCATTATAATTTATAAGAGTGAAAAGCAAGAACCAATCTACTTATCCATTCATCTATTGTTGGACATTTATTTAAGGGATTGTACTTTAATCCAAGGGCATGTTAGCCAGTCCTTACACGTTTACAAAAAACAATGGATTTATGATATGGTTCATGTTTATGATAAAAAATTAAGTAAAAGGCATATATGATGCATAATTGTTGTTGTTGTTAGGTGTCATCATGTCGGTATCCGACTCATAGCGACCCTCATAGGGTTTTCAATGGCAACTGTATTGGGATTGCCTTGGGAGTGGATTGCCAGGCTTCTCCCACTTTTGTGGGGCTGGGAATTGAACTCGGGGCCTCAGAGACTGCAGCACAGCGCTCTACCAACTGAGCTAAATCCCAGCCCTTGATGCACAATTATATATAGTCAAATACATTTTAAATTAGGCATAGAAAAAAATTTTGTAATACATCAAGATATCAACTCTAAAAAATACATTAAGATATTAATTCTAAAAATTATATCAAGGTAGTATTTTTTTCTTATCTAATCTTTACTGTTTTCTTCTGCCCACATTGGTTTCTACTCCCCACTGTAATATCATCACTCATTTTTTTATTTTTATTTTTATTTATTTATTTATTTATTATTTTTGGCTTTTTAAGACAGGGTCTCACTGTGTAGCTCAGGCTGTCCTGGGACTCACTATGCAGACCATGGTGGCCTTGAACTCCCATCTATCCTCCTATCTCAGCCTCCTGAATACTAGGATTACAGGCATGCATCATCACGTCTAGCAGCATTCACTATTTTTTAAAAGGCAAACTTTTTTTAGTAATTTAAAGAGACATAATAGACTACCTTTTAAAGAGAGGGAAGAATCTGGACATGGTGGCTCATGCCTGTAATCCTAGTACTCAGGAGGCAGAGGCAGCAGAATGGAGGGTTTGAAGCCAGCCTAGACTACATAGTGAGTTTCATGCCAGCCTGGGCTACATCACGAGAGCCTGCCTCAATCAGTCAATGGAAAGAAAAGATTAAATCCCAGAGATCTAAAGTGATGGCAATCGCTGATTTTAATACTATTGCATTTTGATTGCCAGTAGTCCTAGAATAAATCAGGTAGGAGTCTTCCATAGCCAGTCTTCTGCACTACCAATGCCTTTCAAGGTGTTTGGCCTGGTAAGCTGAGGGGCATCTCTACATGTGCCCATAACTGAAGTCTCTCAGAGTCTGTGATCCAGCCACAGAAAAACCCCAGACATCACCATCAATCACTGGCCGATGGCCACATCAGACCACTACTGCTAAGGAAGCAGAGACAGAGAAAGAGAGCATTGACCTGCCAAGCCCAGCCATCTGACTTAGACTCTGCTCATGCCTAGCTTCGTCAAACCCTTGTACTTTGTCTCTGTGGTTCATGAGGCATAACATAGATTTCAGAATTTCAAGTTCAGTAGTTAGAATTTCCATCTCGTTCCTTCTTTGTGCAACTCTCTGTCTCTCATGACCAAAGCTATGAACTTCAAAAGCACTTTACTTAGAACCACTAATATTTCTACCCCTTTTTGGTACATAAAAATCAAAATAGCACATTCCATTATACATAGGCTTCAAATACTCTTTTATCTGCAAAGCACACTTTCATTCCTCTCCTCTCCTGTTAGAATCAAAATGCTATAAATACATTAGCTACTGTAATCATATCAAAATTTTTGTTCCTTAAATTAAAAGGGGAGGGGTACTCATTGTTGCTACATCATTAAAACCTCTTAATCTGTAAAGTTCACATGTGGAATTCTCTAACTCTATTCCCTAGCTGAGCATCATCCTATCCCATACTCTATGGCAGCACTCCCCTCAAGCACAATACATTTATTGTATAAATATAGATGAAGCTTCTCTGCTAGTCTGCCACTCACCCCTTGCTTTGCAGCCAGGTTCCTAATGGGCCACCTAGCTGGTACAGGGGTTGGAGAATCCTGCTCTATGGAGATGTATGTTGTTGTTGTTGTTGTTAGGTGCTGTCGAGTCGATATCTGACTCATAGAGACCCTCATAGGGTTTTCAATGGCTGACTGTTTCGGGATTGCCTTGGGAGTGGATTGCCAGGTCCTTCTCCCATTTTTTGTGGTGCTGGGAATTGAACTCAGGACCTCAGAGACTGCAGGGCAGTGCTTTATCAACTGAGCTAAATCCCAGCCCTTTCACCATAATCACAGTAAAAATAATCACCAATAAAAAATAAATTGCTCCTCTTCATGTGATTCAGACATCAGAATAATATAATTCTTTCTTAACTAAGCAGGAATAACTTGGCCCAACAAGCCCCTTTCTTGGCTTTAGAAGCAGCTGAGTTTATAATACAGCTGCATCCAAGGGTAAAGAAAACCAGCTTTACATTATTCTCTTAGCCTCTCTCTCCTTTCCAAATTTTCTGTTAAAATGTTTGTCATGCTATAAAATAGCATAAAATTGCAAAATATCCACTGAAGATCAACACTGATAAATCATAACACACTAGTAAATGCCATTACAAACCTTACTTAAATTATTAGGAAAGAATAAATCTTTTTTTTTTTTTTTTTTTTTTTTGCGGTGCTGGGGGCTGAACCCAGGGCCCCACATTTGCATGCTCTGCAAGTGCTGGACCACTGTGCTGCACCCCCAGCCCATTCTTTCACTTTTTGAGACAGGGTCTCGTTAAATTACACAGACTGCCTCTGGTCTCGAACTTTCAATCCTCACGCCTCCACCTCCCAAGCCACTGGGATTACAGACGTGCGCCACTGCACCCAGCAAATTGTTGTTGTTGTTGTTGTTAGGTGCCGTCAAGTCGGTATCCAACTCAGAGCGACACTCAGGGTTTTCAATGGCTGACTGTTTCAGGATTGCCTTGGGAGTGGATTGCCAGGTCCTTCTCCCACTTTTGCGGTGCTGGGAATTGAACTCGGGTCCTCAGAAACTGCAGCGCAGCACTCTACCAACTGAGTTAAATCCCAGCCCAGCAAATTATTAGGAAAGAATAATTCTTAATTAAACCTTAAATACTGAGACCTCTGTAGATTCATAATCAATTCTAAAAATAATGCAAAAGACCCCATGTACCCTCTATGCACTTGCCCTCAACTAAATTATATTTGGCATTGATACAGTCAAGACATAAAACATTGTATTAGAGGGAGCTATCATGTTGGAGGGCTGAGGTTTAACTCGGTAGACTGCTACTCTGTGCTCTCTGAGGCCCTGGGTTCAATCCCCAGCACCACAAAAGTGGGAAAAGGACTTAGAAGCCCATTCTTAAAGCACTCCTGAAAAGCGCCGGGTATGCAGTGCTGGGTAGCCTTTTGTCTGTTTTATATAGGGTCTCTATGAGTCGAACTGGATGGCACCTAACAACAACAATCATGTTGGAGGGCATGATTCTTATAACCCTTATCTTTTCTTCTCCTTTCTTTTCTTTTGGAGTGCACTCTACCACTGAGCTGCTTGCAAAGCCCCTTTTTTCGTTTTTATTTTTGGAACAGGGCTCTCTAACTTGCATGAGTTGCCTCTCTGCCGTCAATTTGGTGATCCTCCTGCCTCTTCCCAAATTGCTAGGATTACAGGCTGGTGTTCAGCATCCAGACTAAAAGGCAAAATTCTTAAAAATAATTTAAGTGTCCTTAAATTACTGGGGAAAGAGTCCAGTGGGGCAAGAAGATTAAAGATGAAAAAGCAGTTTGAAAGTTTGCTTCAATTGAAGAATTAAAAATTCTGAGATACTAAAAATCACTGTGACTAAACAGAAGAGATTAAATTGGCAGTGGGTTTTTAAAGGACAGTGCTGTCAAAAGAGAAGGTTTGTAAGTAAATATATTCATTTTCCCACTCAAAGAACTAAAGAGAGGACACACACACACAATAAAAAGCCTGTGCACTTTACCCTACCATGCATTTATGATCTTAGCAAAGTAACCTGAGTCTGAAGTCCCCAGGAATTCCAAAAGCATAAATAAAAGTGGAGCAATTGATTTCTACAGGAAAATCAGCACAGCAATTCCAACACAAATGTAAAAACTAAAGAAATGTTTTTGCTTCAGTGCTTCAATCAAAGGTGGTGAAGGGTTGCAAATCAACCAAGCTTTACCTTAAAAGAAGCCAACAGATTGGAGTCTACCCGATCTCCTGTTTCCAAGTTACATATATGGATATTAAACAAAACAAAACATCTCTTTAAAAAATGTATTAAGAATTCATTAGGAATTTTTGGTGGAGGAAAGGACTGCATAGGAGTAAAATTTGCCAGTACACCAAATCAACACAATACAAGTCAACCATATACAAGTGTTGTAGCCACTTACCATGGTGCTCTGGAGGTGCCCTTAGTGCCCAGTGGCAATGATTGAGGAGCAATCATTTACAGCTAAGTCTTATCAGAGGGCCCGGAAATGACTCTACCTGAGCGCTGAACACCTTTCTTTGCTTAAAGCAGTACTGTCTCTTTTTAATATTTCTGTTCTCTGGTCTCAAAGTAGGCATGTTGGACCTGAACAAGTTGTGATAAAATTTGTGCCAACTCCAGATGAATTAATAACAGCTTATCCACCTGCTCCCAAAATATAACTATGTTGAAAATAACAAATCTTTTTAAAATTCTCCTCTTGTATTAAGAATTTATTAAGCATCGATGGGAAAAAAGAAAGTATGAGTAAAATGTGTTACAATAGCAAATCGGCTTTTTCTATTACATGAATATTTCATGAATATCTTCTCCTTAAACAGTCAAGCAATCCTAAGCACACAGAGCAAACCAAGAAAGTATCCTTCTTACCACCGCCTCTCACTCACGTGCCTTATCTACCACCACTTGCAAACACAAGGGGATTTCTAGTTTTTGTCATTATTTATGTTAAAATATTATATTATTATAAAACATGATTTTATTGATTTCAGTAAGATCAGACAACATACTTTAAATGATTTCCCTCTTTATGTATTTGTCAAAACTTCCTTTATATCCTGCTACATGGTCCATTTTTTTAATGTTCTATGAATGCTTGAAAGAATATGTTGTCAAGTACAGTGTTTTAGTTATAGAGCCATTAAGTCAGACTGATTTATCATGTGGTCCAAATTTTGAGAATCAATTATTTTATTTTAAAAGATGTGTCAATGTTTTTTCATTATGATTATGGATCTATTATTTCTTCCTCTGTCAGTTTTTGCTCTATGTATTTGAAACTATGTTATTGAGCATATAAATTTCAAATTATTACAGTTTCTGGAATTGAAACTTTTCATCACTTTAAATGACTACTAATGATTTTTGCTTTAAAATCTTCATGAACAAATATTAATATGACTACTTTAATATCACTTTTGAATGCATTTGAATGTATCTTAGTCATTTTAAGTCATTGTCATTGTTGTGAGGTGTCCCTAAGTTGGATCCAACTCAAAGTGACCCTATGTACAACAGAACAAAACATTCCCCAACCCTATGTCATGAACGTGATCTTTTTATGTTTGAGCCCAACATTGCAACCATTATGTTTCTTTTCATTTTGAGTTGTGCCACATCAGCAAAAGGAGGTCCCAGGGGCTTTACTTCACTCTCATAATTAAGGTCAACTCTACTTTGAGGAGGCAACTCCTCCCAGTCATTTCTTGAATGACTTCCAGCTTAGAGAGCTCATTCTCCAGCTATCCATAGGGTTTTCAATGGCTAATTATTTCAGGAGTGGGCTTCCGGCTCCTTCTCCCTAATCTTTGTCTGGAAATTCAGCTGAAAGCTGAGCACCATGGATGACCCTGCTAGTATCTGTAATACCAGTGTCATAGCTTTCAGCATCACAGCAACATGCAAGCCCCCACAGCACAAGAAGCTGGTAGACACATGGAGGTATCATATACTTAGGTTGTTTTTAATTTTTGTTATAAGCAATACCTTTAATATTTTCATGTACATATAGTTTTATTTCATAGAATAAATTCCTAGAAGTGGAGTTATAGTGTCAAAGGAGAAACTAGTTTTCAATTCTTTGTTGTTCACACATATAATGCAATACTTAAAATCAAAGAATGAAGCCAGATGTGGTGGCTCAAGCTGGTAATCTCAGCGACTCAAGAGGCAGAGGCAGGAGGATCTCAGGTTCAATGTCAGAGGGATCCTGCATAATTTAGTGAGACCTTGTCTCAAGATCAAAAATAAAAAATGGGCTAGGGGTGCAACCCAATGGTAGAGCACCACAAAGTATGTGCAAGGTTCTGGGTTTAACACCCAAATACAACAACAACAAAATCCTCCTCCTCCTCCTCCTCCTCCTCCTCCTCCTCCTCCTCCT
>VMDO01001866.1:109582-174380 GCA_007922755.1 Pedetes capensis | reverse complement strand
CTTTTTACAAGCACAGGAGAAAGTCACTTCCTTCCTATTTTGCTAAGGAGGGACAGTCTCCTACTTATTAGAAGACAGGAAGGGTTCATAACTGTATTTCTCTGGTTTCCTAGAGACAACTCTAAGAACACAGTTCCATGATCCTTGGTAACTGGGCATATATCTTACTTAAATAAATTAGTGTGTATATAACCAAGTCTCCATTTAGGTCATTGCTTTCAACATTTCCTCTCTGAATGCTAAGATCTAGTGACCTAAAATGCTTCCAGTCCATTTACCTTAAAAGTCCTAATAACCAGTGAAAGATCTAATGGGCCTTGGGGGGATTCAGAGACGACGCAGGAATGAAACCCAAGCTAACCGAAGTCCCATCCGACTATTTTCCCTCCTCCGCAGGATCCTTAAGTCCACAGCAGTCCGCAGGAGGGGCGGGACTGCACGTCTCCTAGCAACCGCCACCGGCTCTCTGATTGGCTGACCGCTGCGCAGCCGCCATTTTCAAATCCCCGGATGATGGTGGCGGCGGCTGCTGCCTGCTAGCAGGCGCTTACTGCCTCGCAGGAGCTGGTGGGCACAGTGCCCGTCCCTGTCGGTCTCCCGGGCACCCGGCCACTGCCCCACCCCCTCCTCCGCGACATGGAGCCAGAGCAGGCGGCCCGGAAGCAGCCCCGGCCGCGGAGGCGCAGCCGGCGGGCCTCTGGGCTCAGCGCGGGCGGCGCGGCCGACACCCCCGGGCCGGGCCCGGACGGGAGGTGAGCGCGAGGTCCCCATGGGGGTGCCGGGCTGGGCCGGGGCTGGGCGGGTGCCCGGGGCCGGAGAGGGCTGGGAGAGGTGCGTGCGGGGTCGGGGAGGCCAGGGGGTGGGGGCCGGAGGAGGGCGGTGCCCTCGGGTTCGGTGCCCGCCGCCGGCCCGGCCTCCAGCGCCTGCCCTGCCATGGAGGAAGGGGCGGACGGGGTGACAGTCGCCTCCGGACCCTTTCCCGGGGAGGGCTTAGGGAGAGCGGTCTCCATCTCCAGCCGGTGTGGTCTGCAGGTGCTCTGAGCAGAGCTGACTTAGAGGAATTGTCGCCCAGCAGAGTGGACACCAGCTGGGAGACTAAAACCGAGGGCTTAAATGAAAGGTCTTTCTGGGATGGGTTCTTTCTTTGTGAGAACCAGTTGTCAGTGAGCTCAACACAGCCCAGAGCTCCGGGCTCCCGGTATGAAGAGATCCAAGGAAGATGGTCCCTGGCTGTTCAATTATTGTAAGTTGTTGTTAGGTGCCGTCGAGTCGTGTCCGACTCATAGTGACCCTCATAGGGTTTTCAAAGGCTGATTATTTCGGGAGTGCCTCGGGAATGGATTGCCACGTCCTTCTCCCATTTTTCCCATTTTTGCGGTGCTGGGAATCGAACTCAGAGACTGCAGAGCAGCGCTCTACCAACTGAGCTAAATCCCAGCCCGTTCAGTTATTAGCATTTCATAGTCTGCGTCTTATGTGTATCTTCTGTGTCTGCAAAGGGTGGATTGATTGCAGAAAGCTGGGTCTGGAACGGAAGCGTGTAAAAAGTACGGAAGACAGTGATTTCCCAGCATAATGTTGGAGTTGGTTCCAATTGCAAGTTGAGTGACTTGAAGTTCTGTAACATCTCTTAAGATTATGTCTTTGTCTGTACCATGAGCATCATACCACTGCCCCCTTCAAAAGAGGGCATTGGGGCATTCGTTGAGATACTAAATGGAAAGTGCTTAATATGTGCTTGTGTACATAAAGGTCTCAATAAATGTTAAATGTTATCTGTCACTTTTTCTTTATAAAAGTAATAATTCCATGTCTTCCCCATCTTTTCAGACATCTCAGTGACCGGCCGGGCGCGGTGGTGCACGCCTGTAATCCCAGCGGCTTGGGAGGCGGAGCCAGGAGGATCGCAAGTTCGAGACCAGAGGAAGTCTGCATAACTTAGCGAGACCCTGTCTCAAAAAGTTATAAAAAAAAAAAAAAAAGCTGGGGGTGCAGCTCAGTGATCCAGCACTTGCAGAGCATGCAGCATGAGGCCCTGGGTCAACCCCTAGTACCGCAAAAAAAAAAAAAAAAAGAAGAAGAAAAAGAAAGAAATCTCAGTGACCCATTTAACATTATTTTAAACTACAATCCTTTATATAACTTACGTTCCAGTCATCTCTGGATATCCCAACCCCTTTTTGAGAAACAGGAAAACACCTTACCTTTCTTCAACAAGGCATTCATAAGCCCACTCTGCAAAGTTACTCTGCAAAGAGCTAGACTTTCACTCCGTGCTGATTTTTGTTAGTTTGAAGTTTAAGGTAATTCTTACCTGAATATACCTTTCTGAAACCTTCTCTATAACAATTATAGCCTGTTATTTGAGAGGTAGTGAAAGAGCAGAGAGAAAGCGGTTATCATCTCTGAGACTGAAATAGGAGAAACAGGAAAGCCTGATTAAGAGAAAAGGAAGATAGAATTTCAAAAAGATCAAATTGAGGCAGTGTTAACTTCATTCTAGATCCATTGAGTAATACTGTTGAATACCTGACCTAGTATCAAACGCTGACATAGGTAGCAGGAATTAAAATGAACAAAAACAGATGAGTGGATATGGAAATTGTGGTATGTATACACCATGGACTTTTATTCAGCCATAAAGAAGGGCAAAATTAAGGCATTTATTGGAAAATGGATGGAACTAGAAATCATCGTTTTAAGTGAATTAAGCCAGACCCAGAAAGATGAACATTGCATATTTTCTCATTTGTGGATGTTAGACTACAATACATGTTCATTAATAAAACATATAGATCATGAAAGCAGGCAGGACCTAGTTAGGGAAAGATAATTGGTTGGTTAGTAGGTGCCATCAAGTCGGTGTCCTACTTATAGCAGCCCTATGTACAACAGGCAAACCACCATTGTTAGTGCTTTTCTGCTATTCATAGGGTTTTCAGTGGCTGATTGGGTTTTTTTTTTGGAGTGGGTTGTCGGGTCCTTCTCCCACGCCTACAGCATCTGGTGCTCCCAGGCAGTCTCCCATCCAAGTACTAACCAGGCCCGACCCTGCTTAGCTTCCGAGATCTGACAGCATCACTTGCCACAGAGAAAGATAATATACTAAAGAAAAGGAGAGGGCAAGAAGGAAGGGTGATGGGAGAAAAGAAAAGGAATATCACATATGTTGCTTTTATGGCAAAATCAGGATGTACATATATAGATAGATAGACTCACAAGAAAGACACGCAAGTAGAAAGGAGACCATTGGTGGGGAGTGAGGGGATGAGGGTCATGAGAGGGTAAGGTGGAAGTTACCGTGAGCAACGTACAATGAAATGTCATAATGAGACCCATTAAGTTGTACACTGAAAATTGCTGGGCTGAGTTGCAGCTCGGGTAGTGCACTTGCAAATACATGCACGAGGCCCTGAGTTCAACCTCCAGTAAGACATAAAAATAAATAAATAAATTTTTTAAATGAATCACATATTACAGTTTACTCGCTTGGTGTACAATTCAGTAGTTTTTGTTTATTCACATGTGCAACCTTCACCATAGTTAATTTTAGAACATTTTTACTACAAAGAAAATTTGTGTGCTCCAGGTGTTCTCTCCCAGCACCCATACCTTTTTCCTTAAGCAATAATCTATTAATTTCCCTGTTCTAGACATATAAATGGAATCATAGAATCTGACAGCCCCCCTTTTTTGAGGGATCATCCTTTGCTGATTTGTTTGAGTTGTCTTGTACAAGTTCTTTATTCTGGATGCAATCTCCTTACCAGATATACAATTTACATATATTTTCTCCTATGGGTTGTCTTTTCACTTTTGTGATGTCTTTTGAAGCACACAACTTCTTTGGTTTGATGTAGACCCATTTGTTTATTTTTGCTTTTGTTGCCCAAGAAATTACCCTCAAATCCCGTTATCATAAAGGTTTTCCCCTATCTTTTCTTCTAAGAGTTTTATAATTTTGGCTTTTGCATTTAGGCCTTCAATCCATTTTGAGTCTGTTTTGCACATGATGTGAGGCTGTTGTTAGGTGCCCTCAAGTTAGTGTCCCACTCCTAGTTTCCTTACATACAACAGGCAAAACACTATTATCAGTGCTTCTCTGCTATTCATAGGGTTTTCAGTGGCTGACTGTTTTGGGGCAGTGGGTTGCAGGGTCCTTCTCCCAAGCCTACAGCACCTAGTGTTCCCAAGTGGTCTCCCATCCAGGTACTAACCAGGCCCAACCCTGCTTAGCTTCTGTGATCTGATGAGATTGGACACCACAGTGGTACCGCTGCAGGCTTATGATGTGAGGTAGTTCTTTATCATTAATTCATTTTCTTCAAGTAATCTATTTCTTGAGTCATTTTCGTTATTTTGTGTCTCTTGGAATTTATCCATTTCATCAGAATTTCTTGTTGCTGTACCATTGTTCAGAGTTTTCTTTATAAACCTTTTGTGTACTGTCAGTATGAATGTCCTCTCTTTTATTTCTGATTCTAATAATTTAGTCTTTATTTTTATCTTGAACAATCTAGCTAAAAGTTTGTTAATCTTGATCTTTCTAAAAAATCAGTTGGGGGCTGCGTTGATTTTCTCCACTGTTTTTCTAGTCTGTTTCATTTCCAACTTAAAATACTTTCAGTTTACAGTAGGTTTCTCAGGATGTAACCCCATCATAGTTGGGAAGCACTTGTAGTTTATAATTAGGCTGAAGACATTTATTTGTGTTGCCCTTTATGGTCGTGAGACTCACAACTTGCTTAACCCAGCAGCTCCATTTCAGCATTAGCATTCTTCTCGTTTTCATGTAGAAAGAGATTCTTTTCACATCTAAAGACATCCCAGTTTCCAATTTTATTTTGTCATGTTTTCAGTGCCCATATGCCTTATGACTGATTTCTTGCTCATGTTTATGACGTAGTCTGCTCTGTTCCAATCTTTTCATTCCACTTAATCTTTTTGTTTGTTTTGGGCTTTGTTTTCCTTGAGACAGTCGCACGGTGTAGCCCAGGCTGACCTTGGAACTCCCTGTGTAGCCCAAGCTGGTTTCAACTCTTTGTTTCCCAAGTATTGGGATTACAAGTGTGCACCACCATGCCCAGCCTATGTGATTTTTTGAATATTACTTTACTAACTCATTCTAGGTGTTTTCATTGTGAGTCTCTATCTACTTTATAATAAACTGGTATCCTTACTTGGTAATTTGTTTTCTTTTTAATTAGAAGATTTCTTTTATATTTCCAAGGTAATATATGTATATACATACATACATACATACATACATATATATATATATATATACATATATATATATATATATATATATATATTTATACATTGTCACATTATGGACAACAAATGGTAACCAGCTTTTTTAAATCATTTTCTTAAATTTCTCCATTTTACATTAATTCTTATAATGAAAGTACTTTAAAAGCAAAATCTGTTTTTAAGAATATTTTTTTCACAGTGGGCGTGGTGGTGCACACCTGTAATCCCAGCAGCTCGGGAGGCGGAGGCAGGAGGATCACAAGTTTGAGACCAGAGGCAGTCTGCATAACATAGTGAGACCCTGTCTCAAAAAGTAAAAAAAAATGGGCTGGGGATGCAGCTCAGTGGTCCAGCACTTGCAGAGCATGCAAGCACGAGGCCCTGGGTTCAACTCCCAGTACCACCAAAAAAAAAAAAAAAAAAAAAAAAAGGAATATTTTTTCCTCTTACTAATAATAATGTTGTGTGATACATATTTTGAAAGTATCTACTTAGTAACTGAATACCTTTCTGGTATTCCTAATTCCACTTAGTTCTTATCTACCATGATGGAGAAAGGCAAGGGCACACATCAGAATCTCTGAAAATATACTTTGGCTTAAGAATGAATTAGCAGCATGATTCTCTTTTTGAACAGCAGCTTTACCATTCTAATTATTCTTTATTTATTCTAAAACTAATAAAGTATAAAAACACATTTTTGAGAAGCACATCAAGTAATATGAAAGGAAGTGCGTTAGGGGCCAAGGGAAATAACAGTGGAGTTAAATAAGAAAGAATTTCATAAACCACACTAGTTCCTTACTGTGTTCATTTATTTTATGCCTTAAATGTTTTAATTGCTTGGGTATATGAAAATATACATAGTTTTAGATATATAAACAAAAATATATGGAGACTTGAACAGAAATTCTTGAAAAGATAAAGAATTTCCACTTCTACCTCTACATTTGAGTCTATGAACCCCATATTAAGTGAGTTGTCTAGTGGGTCTTCTAGAAAAGCCACTTGTAATCTTAATGTTTTAAGAAATCAGATTTTTTCCCACAAGGATTTAAAATAGCTATTACATTTTGACTCCTATAAAAAAAAAAACAACTGTGTGTCTTTCCAGGAATTTTGGAAGTTGGCACTGCCACATTTTCTGGGCACAACTTATTTTTTTAGTTTCTTTTTTCCATAAATATTCAAAATAAATAGAAACTTGTTATTGACATGGGGAGAAAAAAATAGCATTACTGTAACCCTGATTACAGATAGTGCTGGAAAGAATCTTGCCATCCAATTGGAAATATTTTTCCAGTTTGTTAACCTTTTCAAGATTCTTAGCTATTTTTCTTTCCAGCTTTCAGATTTCAAATTCTTTCTGAGGTCACTACAGTCATTTCTACAGAATCAAGAAATTAATAGCTTTGGTTTTGTAGTTCTCCTTAATACTTGTCTTCTACCTAAAAGGAAATATTTACTGACTATTTTAAGTACCACTGTGAATACTGCTTTGTCATGTATATTTGTATTAGATTAAAAATAATCTTCTGAGATCATAATTGCTTCTTCTCAACCCAGTCCCCATGGATGGCTCTCCATGTAGTATACAATAGCACTTTCCTTGCAGCAGTTTTTGAAAAAGTGTGATCTATGGACTTATGGTATAGACATCTTATCTCCCATAATCTTTTACCATTTGTTTGTAAGATACCTATTATTGTTTAGTGATGTGAATTATAATTTATTTCAAGTGACTTTTGTTTAACTTAAGTATCCTGTTCCAGTATTTTATTTTTTATTTAAAAAGTCATACCATTTTCAATTGGTATAATTGTTGCTTGACTTTTCTATAGTGGCAAGAAAGAAGAGGACAATAAGTTCCTTAAGGGTTTTTTCCTCTAAAGAGCCCTCAAAAAAAAAAAAAAAAAAAAAGTTTAAGCTCCATAAGTAATCCATCTTACCGTGTTTTGATATTTCCAAATACCTGGAGAATGTTTGTTCTAGATGTCTTAAAATCAGGCCTGGTTTGGTGGTGAATGCCTGTAATCCCAACACGTGGGAAGTGGAAGCAGGAGGATCGCCAGTTCAAAGCCAGCTTTGACTGTATAGCAAGAGCTCGTCTCAATAACATCCCCCCCCCAAAAAAAAGTGTCTTAAAATCTAATTTATTGTTGTTGTTAGGTGCTGTCGAGTCTTGTCTGACTCATAGCAACCCCTCATAGGGTTTTCAAGGTTTGGTTGTGTCAGCATTGCCTTGGGAGTGGATTGCCACATCTGATCTTGTTAGATCTCAGAAACTCAACAGAGTCAGACCTGGTTAGTACTTGGATGAGAGACCACCTGGGAGCACCAGGTGCTGTAGGCTTGGGAGAAGGACCCAGTAACCCACTCCCAAAAAACAATTAGCCATTGAATATCCTATGAATAGCAGAGAAGCACTGACAATAGTCATCTGTCGTACACGGGGTCACCATAAGTTGGATACCAACTCAATGACACCTAACAACAGCAGCAATGCAATGTATTATATTAATAGACTTCATATTATGGAACTGAGTATATAGGTTCCTAAGCTTAACTTTGCTTGGTTTGATGAATCATTTTTTGTTTTAAGTAATCTGTTTGCTAATTTTATATGAACTCTTTCACTGGAAAGATTCTGAAAATGACCAAAGTCTATGCTCTGTTTTGTGTACTATCCCCCTTCTGGCTAAGATGGAACGACCAATCAGGCTACTTTAACTACCTTTGAAGCTATGGAAAAGATAGCTTTTAAATCTGCCTAGTGCTTTTTTATACTTAAATTATTCTATTTATTTATTGTTTGCATTTTTGGTTAATAGGTACTCTCTTCGGAGAGGTAGTTCCTTCACATTTTTAACACCTGGCCCTCACTGGGACTTCACATTGGTGAGTAAATATCTGGGTTTTTATTTCAAGGCATTGGAATTAATTCCTGGGTTGTCTTTCAGTCTGTTGTACATACAGCACAATGGTGTGCTTCTAAATATCTTGCAAAATAGAATTTCTATAGCCATCTTTGGCAGCCTAAGTTAGTCTTCTAACAAGCTGGGAGAAATTTTTACTCCAAGTAAATAAAACATTTTGCAAAATACTCATATCTATTAATCTTTTTCACATTTCTACCAGTGTTAAATTTAATAAGAGTATAACATTATGAAACATCAAGTTATTTTTATGTACATTCTCAGGTTTTTTCTTTGTTGAAAAATATAAAAATACTTGATTACAGATTTTATATATGTGCATATATGGAATATATAAAAACAAATGAACTATTTTCTGTTATGATCACCTCAGAATAGAGGAACAGCTTCATTATTTTTATGGCAAGACTTCACAGGGGCATTTAATTTGTATAATGTTACACCGGAAAATTGATTTTTTTTACTTTACATCATACATGTATAAAGTATGTACAAATATATCATGAGTTTTATACTTTTCTTACTTAGGGAAAATAGAAAAAAAATTTAGTTTCTAGATTGTGAAATGTACTTGTATGTAAGTTTTGATGATGTTCTGATGGATTCAGCATTACATTGTTGTTGTTGTTGGGTGCCGTCGAGTCTGTATCCGACTCATAGCGACCCTCATAGGGTTTTTCAATGGCTGATTGTTTTCGGGATTGCCTTGGGAGTGGATTGCCAGGTCCTTCTCCCATTTTTGAGGTGTTGGGAATTGAACTCCGGACCTCAGAGACTGCAGCACAGCGCTCTACCAACTGAGCTAAATCCCAGCCCATCAGCATTACATGGTTAATATGTATTCCATTCTTTTAATATTTAATATATGTTTCTGTTAGGCATTCTTATAATTTTTTACCCATTTTATGTGCCATTTAGTCAATAAAGCATTCATAGCAAGAGTCTCACAATTTTATGGAATTCTGCCTTTTCCTTTGAAACATTTCCTAGTGTGGCCTCTTTACCTCATAGACTGATGAGCCTAACCTTAAGTAGAAAAACCAAGGTACAGAAGGATCTCCACACTTTTGATTGTGCACACCTATCACCAAAAATGTCTTGAGTATATACTTCTATTTTATTTATTTATAATTTATATGTATGTACTATCATTTAAGCATAATATTCACTTAGGGTAAGTTTAAATCTATATTTCAAACAGCCATGACCAGTTTTGGATGACTTCTTCTTGGGTCCAATTAGATTACCATTGTTTTTAACCTTACAATGTGAATGATAATGTATTCATCATCTGTATATTAATTATTAGGAAAGCTTATTTTTTAAGGATTTGATTTGAAATGCCTTTTTAATAAGTATTTCCAACATTTCTCCCCTGTACTCCAAAGACAGTATTTTGCAGACTCTCTGGGATAGGTATATACCATCTGGGAAAAGACTTTAATAGAGGTTTTCTCTGACAAAAGAAATGTCTCTTGGTTCATGTATTAAAATTTCTAGAATATGATTAAGAAGTACTTAAAGGAAGATTTACAACTTTTAAAAATGTAGTTTGAGAAAGGAAGGAGTAAAACTTGAGCAACTTAAGAGGTTAGAAAAAGGAAAATAGAGTAAATCAAAGAAAACAGAAGGAAAGGTAAGAGTAGGAAAAAATAAAATCAACACCAATCATGATAAAACTCTTGGCAAACCAGGAATAGTGAGAATTTCCTTAGCCTGAGACCTACCACAAACAACATATGTGATGATAAAATGGTAGAGATGTTCTCTTTAAATTTAGAAAAATGCCTACTAACATTATGTATGTTCAGCAACACAATATGCCAATATAGTCAGACAAGAAAAACAAGTGGTATACAAATTAGACAGGAAGAGCAGTATGATTTCATTGCTTATAGACAGTATAATTGTCTGCCTTGATTATCCAACAGAAAATTAGTAGCAGTTACTGAACATAGAGTTCAGGATAGAATTATAAAAAGTAATCGATAGAATATATATATACACCAGCCATAAAGAATCAAATGTAATTTTTGAAGACTGTTTTATGGCAATAGGGACAGTTTTTTTAAAACTATCCATGAAAAGATTTATAAGCCCTTTATGGGGGAAATCAGAAAGCATTAAAAAAGAATGCAAAAGACCTAATTAAATGGAGAAATATATAATATTCATGCAAGAAATGATTCATAAAAATGTGAATTCTCTGCAAATTGCTCCATATTTAATGCAGTTCTAATGGAAATCTTATTAGAGTTTAGGGAACCTCATTCTGCAATTCATTTGAAAGAGTAGAGGTCCCAGAATGAAAATAGGATACAGGATGAGAAGCATATGACTTACTGTATTGGTCACTAAGACACAGTGTGATATGGGGCCAGGGATTGATAAATAGACCAGGAAACAAAATAGAGCACCCAGAAGTTGACCCACTATATTGTCCTGCTTTTACATTACTATGACAGATGGATGAGAGAGCAACTTAAAAAGAGAAAAGATCTGTTTTGGTTCCTGATTTCAGAGCTTTCAGTCCAAGGTCAGCCAGCTCCATTGTTTCTGGGCCATAGTGAGGGGTGTGGAGCAGATCTGCTCATCTCATGGTGGCCCGGAAGCAGAGAGAGACAGACAGGAAGAGGCCAAGGGTAAAGTATCTTTCCAGGACATGCTTCCTGTGACCACATCCCCCAACTAGGCCCCATCTTTCACAGTTCCACCACCTCCCAATTGTCTCTTCAAATTCTGAATCCCATCAGAGGATTAATCCATTAATGAAGGCAGAGCCCTCATGGTCCAGTCATTTCCCAAAAGCTCTACCTCTGATCAGGGCTTGTCTGAGTGACCAAGCCTTTAGTACCTGAGCCTTTTGGGGGATACTTCATGTCCAAACCATATACATCCACATATATCCCATATATATCTGAGAACTTACTATATCACAGACATGATGAAGGAATGGGGCTCTCAACAAATAGTGTTAGGGTGGGAACAAATGACTATGCTACCTCATGCTACATCCATACAAAAGTGAACTCTAGACAGATTATAGAGCTAAAACCTCAAGATGTTTAAAAGGTGTTACACTAGAATGCTTTAAAACCTGTTCAGTTTCTTTACATATATACAATTTCATATGATCCTCTATGAGTATATGCTTGTTTCCCTCATTACAGTTTACTCCTTAGAGTGCTTTTTGCTTGTCAGATTCTTTCTACTTCCTTCTCCTCCTCCATCCCCATCTCAGTCCTTCATCCCCAAACTCTACTCTCACCCATGTCAGCAACACCATGTATATCCCTCTATATTTTGCTCATAATGTTTTTACTAATACAGGTTCACAGGTATGCATATGCAGGATTTCAGCTGGCTTTTCAAACTGAGGATCATATTAGTTATGCCTTCTACACTTTAGGGTTATGACCTTTGAATTGATAAGGATATCTAGAATTCTGTCACTTCATTTTTGAGTTTTTTTCCAATTCTGATTTATAGTGTTCCTTTATTTCTTATATCATTTTCTTATCATCTTTTAGTTCAGCTTAAAATAGGATTTTATAGTTTTGTCTGCCTCTGAGAATTGCCTTCTGGTGTGCTTTCATTCCCTTTTGTTGTTGTTAGGTGCCATCGAATTGGGTACAACAAAACAAAACACTCCCCGACACTGCCATGCACATAATCACTTTTATGTTTAAGTCCATTACTGCAGCCATTCTGTCAATCCATCTAATTGAGGATCTTCCTTTTTTTCATTGACCTGCAACTCTCCTAAACATGTCCTTCTCCAAGGATTGGTCCCTCCCAAAAACTTGTCCAAAATACATAAGATGCAGGCTAATCATCCTTATTTCCAAGGAGCTCCGCAGTTGCACTTCTTCTGGGATGAATCTGTCAGTTCTAATGGCAGTCCATGGAATAGTCAGTGTTTCTCTCCAGCACTGTAATTCAAAAGCATCTGTTCTCCTGACTTCCATTACTTTCTGGCCAGCTTTCACAACCATATTATACAACTGAAAATACCATAGCATGAGTCAGGCACACCTTTGTCTTCAATGTGATATCTTTACTTTCAACACTTTTTTTTTCTTTTTTTTTTTTTTTTTTGCGGTACTGGGGGTTGAACCCAGGGCCTTGTGCTTGCATGCTTTGCAAGTGCTGGACCACTGAGCTGCGCCCCCAGCCCATTTTCTTTTTTTTTACTTTTTGAGACAGAGTCTTATTAAGTTACGCCAACTGCCTCTGATCTTGAACTTTCCATCGTTCTCCCTCTGCCTCCCAAGTCACTGGGATTACAGGCATGCGCCACCGCGCCCCACTTACTTTTCAACACTTTAAAGAGGTCTTTTGCAACAGCTTTTCCCAGTGCAGTGAGTCTTGATTTCCTGACTTCTGCTTCCATGGGTATTGATTGTAGAACCAAGTAAAGCAAAATCTTGGACAACTTCAATCTTTTCTCCATCTATCATGAAATTGCTTACTGACCCAGTTGTTTGGATTTTTGTTTCCTTGATATAAGGTACAATCCATACTGAAGGCTGTGTTTTTTGATCTTCATCAGTAAGTGTTTCAAATCTTCACTGTCAGTGTGCACTTTATTCTCTAATAGGATGGTATTCTGACCCTTATTTTCTTCTTCTTTTTGTTAAGAGTGATCTTGTATAGGATTTGACTTTGAGGATTTTTGTCCGGTTTACTGTGAATTTTGAATTTTTTTTCTCTAGTTTTACAGGGTAGCTTGATTCAGATTGGTTTTCTAATTTCATAGAGCTCCATCTGTTGTTTTCATGGTGGTTTTTTTTCTTGTGACCTTCTGGCTCAATTATCTCCCCCCCACCACCATCTATTTGGACTTTTTCTTATTCTCTCTTTTCACAATTAACTATCCTTCTCAATTCTAAGTAGATCCTCAACAGTTTCCTCATTGTGGGGTCAAGAACTGGAAGGGAACCCTGGTTAGCTAGTTTTAAGAGTTCACAAGATCTAGGCTAGGTCACGAGTAATGTGAAAAGTTATTTTGCGATGTGGAATAATGTAGTGCAAGATTTTGCTTTGCTTGGCTCTATAATCAACACCCGTGGAAGCAGCAGTCGAGAAATCAAAAGATGCATTTCTCTAGGAAAAGCTGTGGCAAAAGATCTCTTTGTTGTGTTAGGTGCCGTCGAGTCGGTATCCAACTCATAGCGACCCTCATAGGGTTTTCAATGGCTGACTGTTTCGGGATTGCCTTGGGAGTGGATTGCCAGGCCCTTCTCCCATTTTTGCGGTGCTGGGAATTGAACTCGGGACCTCAGAGACTGCAGCACAGCGCTCTACCAACTGAGCTAAATCCCAGCCCGAATAAAGATCTCTTTAGAGTATTGAAAAGCAAAGATGTCACATTGAAGATGAAGATGCGTCTGACTCATGCCATGGTATTTTCAGTGGCATCATATGGTTGTGAAAGCTGGACATTGAACAAGAGAGACGGAAAAAGAATTGATGCTTTTGAATTGTGGTGCTGGAGACATCTATTGAATATACCATGGACTGCCAAAAGAACCAACAAATCTGTCCTAGAAGAAGTGCAACCAGAGTGCTCCTTGAAAGCAAGAATGGCCAAACTGCGTCTTACATATTTCGGACATGTAGTCAGGAGAGAACAATCCCTGGAGAAGGACATCATGTTTGGAAGAGTGGCAGGTCAACGCAAAAGAGGAAAACTCTCCACCAGATGGATTGACACAGTGTCTGCAACAATGGGCTTAAACAGAAATAAGATCATTTGCCTGGCGCAGAATTGGCAAGTGTTTCGATCTGCTGTACATAGGGTTGCTATGAGTCGGACTGGACTCGACGGCACCTAACAACAACAACAACAACAACTTAAAGATGCGGGCTGGGATTTAGCTCAGTTAGTAGAGCACTGTGCTGCAGTCTCTGAGATCCTGAGTTCAATTCCCAGCACCCCAAAAATGGGAGAAGGACCTGGCAATCCACTCCCAAGGCAATCCCAAAACAGCCATTGAAAACCCTATGAGGGTCGCTATGAGTCGGATACCGACTCGATGGCACCTAACAACAACAACAACAACAGCAAACTTAAAGATGCTTATTCAATATTGATTAAGAAGCAGAAATGATAGGTTTATACAGTTTTCTGGTACCAGCAGAGCTCAGTGATTACTGGGAAGTACTTCGGGACATGGTTGTTCATCTTCCAGTTGATAAATCCTGTTTCATGCAATAAATCTTAATTAGTTTGAGCCATGAGAAAAGGATTTATTTCTTAGTTTTAGTTTTGTTTTGTTTTGTTTCCTCTAGTGAAAGAACCTATATATACAAGAATAAATAATATGTGTTCCTTTAATTAAAAAAACATTGTTGCCATTCTCTATAAAATATATTTTACTTTTTCTGTAACAAGTACAGATGGCCCATGACTTACATAAGGATTCTATTCTGAAAACTTTACATAAGTAAGTTTTTTAATAGGATGGAATCACTTCACAGCAAGAGATCACTTACAGGGTACTGTTTAGACACTTTGTGTTCCAGAGACAGTTTATGAACATCCCTCATTAAAAAAAAACAAAAATTCTTTTGTGTATAGCCAATGGCTTAACTTTTTAAAAGTGATTTTTCTAGTTGTTTGGAGTCTTTGTTTAATGAGGTAACATGCACTTCTACATAAAGATCAAATCTTTTTTTTTCTTATAGAAAAGAAAACGAAGAGAGAAAGATGATGATGTTGTAAGCCTCAGCAGCCTAGATCTGAAGGTAAGCCTTGCTGCCCTGCTAAAGGAAACACTTGAAAATTTACAGATAGCATTTTATTTCTGTGCTATAAGTATAATGAGTGCTAGGTTTGGAGGTTGAGGGGAAGAGGGTTTATTGCATTTTTTAAATGGAAACCTGAATATTTGCTCATAGATACCTTCATTTTACTCTTCTACTTCTTGGTTAAGAATGAGGGGAAAACCTGTCTCAAAACAGTGTTAGTGTGTAACTAGTGATTGCAAACACAAATGCCCGAAGAGCCAGGCCCATAATGAAGACAGAGAAAGGCGTTAACGGAGGGGCTGTGGTGAAAGGAGAGCACCATGCTCCCCCTGAAAGGCAGCATTACTGGGTACGTGGAGGTCCGCCAGAGCCTGGACTTCTGTGGGAAGTCTCCTGAATTTTAAATGTTGAATTGAATTTTTTAAACTAAGCAGAGAAGCACCGACAGTAGTGCCGAGCATGGCACAGTGTCGGGAGTGTTTCATTCTGTTGTAGATAGGGTAGCTAAACAACAGCAGCAGAAAGCAAGAAAAACTCAGTTGGTGGAGTGCTTGTTCTACGTGCTCTAAGGCCCTAGATTTGATCTCCAGTACCACAAATAACAGGAGAAGGACCCGGCAGCCCACTCCCAAAACAATCAGTCATCAAAAACCCTGTGAATAGCAGAGAAGCATTGACATAGTGACATAGGCATGGCACAGTATCGGGGAGTATTTTGTTCTGTTGTACACAGGGTCTGTGTGAGTCAGACCTGACTAGATGACACCTAACAACAACAAGAAAGAAAAACAACTCTTCAAGTCAGATGTGACCCTTGGGCTTCAAATGTGTGACCTATGGTAAACTAAAACTCACTGCATAATTGCGTAAAATACTTGAGTATCCTTTCATATAAAATTGTATTTATGTCCAAAAGCGTAGGATCTTTGAAATTAATTTGGTTTTGTCAGTCAGCACATTTTTCCAAAGCATCTTAGTTTTAGGAAGTCTTTCTTTAAAGATTATTATGAAAGAGTTAGACATTTTTAAATGAGATTTGTTTTAAGTGTTTGACATTATGTTTAACACTAGCTACAGCTTCTTTTAAAAATATTTTCTAAATATTAAATTTTTATACATCCTGCCCTTAATATTTTAGCAAATCCATCAAGTCAGATTTTCTGGGTTTTTTGTTTTTATTTTTAGCATATAATGTCTTCATAGAAGAATAATAGGTTTTAAGCATTAGACTTTTTGCAAAACAGCTTTAGTTGCATATAAAATACCTCATATTGAAAAAAGTGTATAATGGCAACCCTGAGTATTTTTAGATCTCTTCAAATCAAGTAATATATACAAATAAGATACTTTATAGTTTGCCACAATAAAATACATGATTAAATCTACTTAAAGAAAATTCTCCCTAGCTGGGCATGATGGCACACATCTGTAGTCCTAGCACTTGGCAAGCAGAGATAGAAGGATCACCAAGTTTAAGGCCATCCTGATCTACCTATTGACTTCCTGGCCAGCATGGGCTACAAGGCAAGAACTTGTATCAAGAAAGAAAAGAAAATCCTTTATTTTCATACAGCTTTAGTGATTATCAGGGTAATGATCAGGTCAATCTTGTTTTATCCATCCACTCATCTGCCTACACCTCCCCTGGATTATTTTGAAACAAACCCTAATTGCTGTATCATTTCATATGTAAATATTTTATTATTTATTTATCAGTTATCTTCAACATCTTAAAGATAAGAGCTTTTAAAAACAATACCATTTTTCACAAAATAGTACTAATAAAATAGTAATTAATATTCTCAGATTCAGTGTTTGCATATTTCCTTCACTGTCTTATGTTTCCATTTACTTTGTGATGGAATTGAAATCCAAATAAGATCCATACATTATGATTAACTATATCTCTTAAGTATCTTTTAGTCTCTAGGTTTCCCCCATTAGCTCTTTTGGTTTTTTGAAATATTTTTGTTGTTGTTAAAGAAACGGTTATTTTTTCTGTAGACCTTTCCACAGCCTGAATATATTCATGATTGCATCCCTATGATATCATTTACCATGTTCCCCTATTCCTTATATTTCTGATAAGTGAATAGATAGATCTGGACGCTTCATCAAATTTGTTTGTTTGGGGCTATATACTTCCTTCAGAAGATATATAATGTCTTTTTGTGGTGTTCTCAAATTTGGTCATCACTGCCTAGATCGATTTTTCACTGAAGGTTACCAAGTGAATGTAACAGTATAACAGGGTCCTTTGGGATCCTAAAAATCTAAGATACATTATAGACTCTTATTAGAGGTCTTAGTTTTTCTTTATCTAAAAATATTTTTTTTGTTTCATCATCCTAGAAACTATTTCTTCATTACCCATCAGTTGTTCTCATTTATGAAAAAAGGATAAAATGAAAATGAGCACTGATAGAATCACATAGAAAGATATGATAATGAAACAAATTGTCACCTTTTAACTTTGTAGCATGTTGCCCAGGGTGCTATAATCTCCCTTATCCACAGGAGATACATTCCAAGATGCCCCACAGACACCTGAAAGCACAGAGAGTGCCAAACCCTGTCCACAAGCACTGCTAACAATGCAACAGTAGATCTGATAATCAAGATCGTTACTAATTGATGGGGTGGGTAGTGCGTTCAGTGTGGATATTCTGAACAAAGGGATAACTGACACCCAGACAGGATGGGGCAGAAAAATGTGGGATTTCTTCTTGCTACTCAGAATGGCACACAGTTTAAAACTCATAAATTATTTATTTATGGAAACTTCCATGCAATATTTTTAGACCACACTTGGCCACAGGTAATTGAAACCATAGAAAGTAAACTGCAAATAAGAGGGGACTGCTGCATTGTATTATCTTTCAAGAACATGAAAGAAGACTAAAGACATCTCCTCTGTAGTCTCAGGCATTATCTTCAGACAGCTTTTCATTAAACACAGCTTAAATTCAGAACTTTACCTTTCTCACCCATGACAAAGAGAAGAAAATTAACAGGAAGAGGTTGTCATAACTATTAGACCTTAGGTACATATTGACAGATAATAGTACTGTTTCTATAATTTATAACATTTTTGAATGATAGCTCTCTGAAAATATTCCCAAAACAACGTGATGGTAACATAAAGTTAAGTTTATCCTCACTGCAGTAAAGGAGAACACTGACCTCAGCAATCTTAGTGGTGTCTGTGGGGAACCAAAAGGGCAAAGACAAGATATTCATGAAATTTTACAATTTGGTTTAAAATGAATCTTCTATCCAGGGAGAAGGGCTTGATCGATTTGCATAAGGATCATGATAAAATATGGTAAAACATTTTTAAAAAGTGAACCATTTTCTTTTACTAAAAAGATATGTGTTTTATATGTCACATGTGATGTTTGTAGTATTTGGATGCCAAAATTTATTTGATGAAAAGAAAGGTGCTATGTTTAAATTATTATTATTATTATTATTATTATTATTATTATTATTATTATTATTATTGGTGCTGGTGACACTTGAGGGATTGGACCCAGGGGCTTCACACTCTACCACTGGGCTGCTTGCTGCTCAGCCCATTTTTTAATTTTGTATCTTGAGACAGGGTCTTACTAAGTTACGCAGCTGCCTCTGGCCTTGAACTTGTGATCTTCCTGCTTCCACCTCCTATATCACTGGGATTATAGGCATGCACCACCACGCCTGGCCTAAATTAATAAAATTTCTAATGAAGTTGTTTTTACATTCTGTATATGCTTTGCAAAATGCTAAGATATTAAAATATTTAAAATATTTCTCTTTAGACTCAGATGATAGTGACTGATTATCCTAGTATACCAAAGGTAAAGATACTGAATTTTATTGCTGTTACTTCTACATTAGTCCTTTTCTACCACCTATATTTTTTAAATTTCTAATTCTTTACTCTTAACCACCATCTAATTCTGATTTATGTTCTGAGCAAATTTTGAAATATTGTTACAGTTTTCTGTTTTGTAGGCATGTTTTTGTACCATGCTTTTATTTTTTGTAAGGATGTTAATTTCTCCCTTTTTATATATTAAAAAAAACCTTACAGAAGATTCGACTGTAATTCTCTCCTATTGCTCATTTTTATGTGAAAATAGTTTTAGAAAGAAGGAGTCAGGAGAGCTTTTTTAGCTTCATAACTCTAAAGCTCCCTCTTCTGCTTTTCTGTTGTTTTCAAGAAATAAATAAATAAATTCCTGCTTCCTGGGTTCTTCAGGAACTTTCATTTTCCTTTGCTTCTGTCTCCTTTGTCTTACTCCGTTTGATATCTATTCCCTGAAGCTTCTCCATAACAGAGAGCTTTGTCCTGCAAGTGAGTCCCAAAAGCTCCTAGGGCGCCAGTGAATGTCCAGCCAAGAGCCCCTTCCTGTCATCTGTAAACCCTTCCCAGTTTCAGCTGCTGTTCTCAAAATGACTTGGTTCATGTTGTAGTGAGTACCTATTGACAGTTTGGGATTTTTCTATACTCAAATCTGGCAGATGCCATATCACGTAAGTCTTATACTGGTTTGTCCACATTGTCTTTTTTGGGGGGATTGTCTCTTACCACAATATATATTAACTTTAGTTATTTTGTTTTGGTCCCCTGTTCTATGTGCTTCTATGGGAGGGTTCAGAGAAATTGTAAAACTATGCCACTGCCACCACCTAATTCCCAGAATCCTGCCTCATGTTATTTTATACCCAGACTGATAAAAGCCAACTTTAGTTTTCTTTTGAACCTAATCTAATTATAGCAGTTTGTTAATATTGAAGTTACTGCAATTATTGTGTAAAGAGTGTTAAGCAAATTGTTGGGAAAGAGTTAAAAAAAACATGGAGAACTAAGAAATGAAGCATTTCAGAGGGTCAGAGCATTGACTGACTACTTGAAGGCAATAAATAATAGGCTGAATAATTTATTAGTCCCCTCTGAAAATTAATAGAAATAATATTCTGAGTTCTGGAGTTGATTTTCTAAAAGATAGTCCTCCTATATTTATACATGCTGTTAGATGCCATTGAGTCAGATTTGACTCATCACAACCCTATGTACAATAGAACAAACCACTCCCTGACACTGTCCATGCACATGATCTTTTTTATGTTTAATCTCATTGTTGCGGTCACTGTGCCAATCCATGTAGTTGAGGGTCTTCCTATTTTTTCATTGACCCATCACTCTCCTAAGCATGATGTCCTTCTCCAGGGATTGGTCCCTCCTGATAACATGTGCAAAATATGGAAGATGCACTAATCATCTTTGCTTCCAAAGAGCACCATGGTTGCACTTATTCTAGGACAGATCTGTTGGTTATTTTGGCAGTCCATGGTATATTCAGTATTCATCTCTAGCACCATAATTTAGAAGCATCAGTTCAATCCTATCTCCCTTATTCAGTGTTCAGCTTTCACAAGCATATAGTGCAACTGAAAATACCACGGCATGAGTCAGGTGCACCTTCGTCCTCAATGCCTTTTCTTCTGAGTCAATAACGACTGTTAGCCAGGTATGGTAGCACACACCTTTAATCCCAACACTCAGAAGGGAGGCAGAGGCAGGAGGATTGAGAGTTCAGGGCTAGCCTTACGTATCAAATTCATGGCCAGCTTGAGCTACATAGTAAGACTCTCTCTCAAAAAAACACAGGGGTTGGAGATACAGCTCAGTGGTAGAGCACTTGCCTAGCAAGCTCAAGGCCCTAGGTCTGATTCCCAGCACCAAAAGAAAAAATAATGACCTTGGAGGCAGAGGCAGTAGGATTGTGAGTTCAAGGCCAGAGGCAGCCTGCGTAACTTAGCAAGATCCTGATTCAAAAATAAAAGATAAGAGAAATGGGATGGAGGTGCACCCCAGTAGTAGAGCACTTGCAATGTATGTATGAAGCCCCGGGTTCAACCCTCAAGTACCACAGTCAATCAGTAAATGTGAATGTTTTGTTCTTTTTCTGAATGTTCAAATTTAGGAATCTCAGTTTCCTTTAAAGTGAAATAAATGATATATTGGGGGTTATATTTTGAGTATTAGGATACTGTGCAAGTTTAATTTAAACATAATAATGAATTGTGTATTTTATTCCTAATAACATATAAATGGTAAATGGATTTTAAAAGCATCAAGATTACTTAGAATTAAAACAATGTTTTGGCAGTTTCTAACATTCCAAATACCACTTTTGAGAAACAACCTCTTAGAACCATAACAGGTAATTTGGTAATATTCCAAGGCACCAATATGAAGAATTTGGTTAGATTAAAAACCAAGTCTGAATAAATTTGAAAAGGTCATAGTCATCCAAACTATTTTTTACCACAATGGAAGGAAATTAGAAAACAATAACATAGGAAAATTAGAAAATTTAAACATGGAAATTAAAGAGCATATTTTGGAATCAATGCGCCAAAGAACACAAGAGAATTTTAAAAAAGGAAATACTTTGAGACAAATGAAAATAAAATGCATCTGGGCATAGTGGTGCATGCCTGTAATTCCAGCATTGGAAAGGCTGAGCAGGAGGATCATGAGTTTGAGGCCAGTCTGGGAAAATGCAACATACCAAAACTTATGAGATGCTGCACAAGCATTGCCAAAAGGGAAATTTATAACTATAAATGGCTTATGTTAAAAAGGAAGAAAGATATCAAATCAACAATCTAGCTACACTTTAAAGCACTAGAAAAAGAAAAGTAGTCCAAACCTAGAGCGAGCAAAAGGAAGGAAACAATAAAGATTTGGATAGAGATAAATTAAATATAGATTTAAAAAATAGTAGGGAAAATCAATGAAACTAAAATATATTTCTTTGAAAAGATAACAGAGTTGGCAAATGTTTGGATAGATTAAGTAAGAGAAAATGAAGACTCAAAATTACTAAAATGAGAAGTGAAAGTAGGGTGATTATTACCAATTATGTAAAAACAAGAAGTATTATAAAATAATACTGTGAACAGTTGCACACTATTATATTGAATAACCTAGGTCAGATGGACAGATGCTTAGAAATGTACAACCTACCAAATTGAATCATAAGGAGAAATCTGAATAGACTATAATTAACCAAAAGATTGAATCAGGAACCAAAACTCTCCCAACAAAGAAAAGACTTGCAATGAGATAGTTTCACTGGTAAATCCTACCAAACATTTAAAGTTAAAGAATTAACACCAATCCTTCTCAAACTCTTCTGGGGTGGGGAGAATGAAAGAGAAATGAATACTTCCTAATGAATTCTAAAGCTAGAATTACCTCAATACCCAAACTAAAGACAGTAGAAGAAAACTGTAAACAAATACCCCTTATAAATATTGCTGCAGAAATCCTCAAGAAAATACTTGCATATGGATTCAGCAGCAGATTAAATGGACTATAGCCAGACATGGCTATAATCCCAGTATAATCCCAGTATGTAATCCCACTATTCAGGAGGCTGGGGCAGGAGGATCTCAAGTTTCAGGCCAGCCTGGGCCATATAGTGAGATTTTGTCTCAAAAAAAACAAAAAGAAAAACACTAAAAATAAATAAATGAAAGGATTATATACTGTGACCATGTAGGATTTATTCCTGGAATGCAAAAAAAAATGGTTCAACAAATGAAAAGCAGTCAACATAAGCAACATACTAACAGAATAGAAAAAAAAACACATAATCATTTCAGTTGATTCAGGGAAAGCATTTGACAAATTTCAACCCCTTAGCAAGGAAAAAAAGGAAACTTATTGGAAAATAAATGTGGTGTATACCTACAGTAGTAGTACTCAACTTTAAAAAGGAAGGGAATTCTGTTACATGCTACAACATGGATGAACCTTGAAGACATTATACTAATTTATAGCATTCCTTTTCCGGGTCATGTCACATGTTCAGGTTTCAGCATCATTTCTGAGTTGCTGGCAGGTGAGGCATTCATCAGTGGCAGTGACTAGACCAGCCTTGGAAAAGAAAGCCCCTGCTGATAGAGCGCACAAAAGCATCTTACCTGCTGTCCTGGCTGCCCTATTCATGCACAAGTGCTGGGATCCACAGGATAAATCATTCTGTTACCTAGTCCTTCCAGGCTAGCACCTTTGTACTCCTTGATAAACATTAACATAAAACACAAAAGGTCCTCCCACATTGTCCACTCTCACATGTCCATCCATATGCCTCTTCTCAAAATTTCTTAGTTCTGCCTTTCTAACCTTATTTCCTTCCAGGCTCCTGACCCATCAACCAGGTTATTCACAACTGCTCAGGAGCCTGTATATACCTGCACATCATGCCTTGTCTCCCTCCTTATAGAGTGAGCTATCTCCTGGAAGGATTTTCATCAGCTGCTCTTTAGGATTCCCCCTAAACAGGATGCAGTGGGGTAGTGGTTCACCTTGTGCTCACAGCATCATACAAAGCTAATCTACTTGTGGACTGATGCCCAAATTTTTCTCCCCTTTCAGTTGGTTATAGAGAATGGGGACCCCCGCCACCAAAGGCAGAACTGAAGAAGTACACATCTAATGTACAAAATAATGTGATAGTCGGGACCATCTGTCAATGTAATTTACTTATGCCCTTTGGTCTTGCTCAAGCCTGATCCAAATGGATCATTTCCGTTGTATAACAGATTGTTGCTGTACCTGCCCAACCTTGTGACTCAGTCGGTCTGACCCTGTTCATTTGGGACAGCTCTTATTTGGTAGTCACATACTATCTGGTGTTCAGATCCTCAGTCTTCACCAAGTCTGCCACCACACCTGAAGTACTTTGCAAACAGCCAGTCCTTTTCTGCCATGGAAGGCATAACCTTGCTCCAGAATCCTAAATCTCCACATTGCAGTACTCTTCCTGACCTTGGCAGAGGCATCACCCAGTGTCTTTGTCTACCATTAATACCTCACACTTCATCACATACGCTATGTTATATGGCCTGAGCAGCAGGGGAGTGTGCCCCACAGCCTGGACCTGCTACGGAGACTTCTCTTGCCCTGGGTCCCACTCCACACTGACAGCCTTTCCAACTATATTATTCATGAGTCCAAGCAGAATTTGCCAATGCAGCAAGTTCCCACTGACAGAAAAAGAGTTCTGCCTGGCACTGTTTCTTAGTATTAGGGGATGCAAAGTGCAACACCTGTCCATTAAAAGGGAGATTTCAGAAAGCCTCAGGCCATTGGATCTGTTAAAACTTTCCCAGTGTGGCAGGTCCCTAATTTTTGTATCATGCATTTGATTTCCTAGGGTATCCACGATACTTGCCAATTCCTGTTTACCAAGCCCTTTTATTACAGTGGACTAGCATGATGTTTTGTGGACTATCAATGTATTTGATTCTCTGTCACAGAGAAAAGTTAACAGCCTCAGAACACAAGAGCAGATATGGACTGCTGTCCTTCACACATAAAAGCTAACTACTTGTCATCATCCTATGGATAGGAATTGAAAAGAACTCAGGCTGGATTAATAGCCATGTACCAAATGCTAGAAGATTTGTTGCTTTGTTCCAGTAAAGATTGTACATCTTGCACAATAGGTGAGATAATAACTACTACTTAAGTTTACAATGGTCTGCTATGATTCACCATATCCCTCTCACAGGAAGCACTCAGATAAATTGAATGCAGATATAGTAAAGACCACCACTCCCACATTCTATATCTTGACTAGTGTCTAATCTCTGCATCTACTTTGTCATCCTCTGTACTGGACATTAAAAAAGAAACACCACTAAACAGCATGTGTACTGCATTTTATTTGCTGTTTGTGTTATTGCAAAATGAATCATTGCTTTGGAAATACCGAACTTCTCAGCCTGTTGGACTATTTTGCCTATATAATTCTTTCTAATAGTATTTAATCTTCATTGAACTTTTCCTGAACCGAATTCTTACTAAAGCTTGGAGGCATGTGATTTTTAAAAATTTAAATCCACAAATAACTTCAGTACTTATTTCTTCATAATTGTCAAGTCCAAATGCCCTATTTTTGTTTTTAACATTACTAGATATTTTGAAACTCTGGATTCTTAAAACTTCCATTTTAAAATCAATGCTTTCATTTTTAGTAACATTTTAAGTCCTATTTTTAACTAACCTATTTTTACTGAGATACACAGTAGAATCTCTAGAGTTTTTAAATGGAACAGGTTTTTATACATTCAGAAAAAGCCCTTAGAATATTTATGAACTGTTGAAGTTGTTCATACACATGTGTGGTTTTTAAACACATTTAATTTAGTAATACAAAATGTGGATGCTATATAATGGCTGAAGGTATAAATTTTACCATCATCCATATTTTTCTTCAGATTTAAAAATTCTTTGTTAGGTGTACATCTTGATAATTGCATTTCACAATATTCCCTACAGAGGGCAGCAGAGAACTTAGATTTTTTTCTGTTTGGCCATAATATGGCTTTCCTAGCCTAATTTCCAATTGCTTATTATTGTTTCAGAGAAAAGTAAATGAAAACAACACCTAGACCAAAAAGTAATTATTTTAAGTTTGAATTTATTTCTAAATTCTAAATTATTGTTTACATCAAAAGGAGGGGAAAGGTAAATATAGCCCAACCATCTTTTTTCTATTCAGAAAGGAAACAATTTTATCTTTTTCTTAACTTTTCCATATTGTAGTAGAAAAAGAGCTTTAAAGTCTCTATACAAGCAGAACAAAGGCTATAAATTATAACTAAACTTAATCTTTGGAAATCAGTAACTTTATCAAAAACTTGATCCCTTTTACTAAACCATAATTATTTTTAGGTAACTCTTAGGTTTTTAAGTTTATAAATTCAAATTTATACAAAAGGAAAAGATAACTCTGTCATTTGTAGGAAATCGTATAAATGACCGCTATTAATAACTTGATAGTTAAGGTACTACTGTTGGTTGAAATAAAAGCTCTCCTAAACTTAAACAACTGGAATTATTTTATTACCTTTTTACCTACCCTGAACTTTGTTATAAGAAGATTGTAAATCACCTAATCTCTCATCTATTTATTATGGTTTCCTTCTCAATAAAATGTTAGCAATTATTTAGTGAACACTAGCATGCAATACAGAAAGCTTAGGTTTTAAGCCTAGCTCTATTGTTGCCTCACTGAATTTCCGTTAACACTTACTAAGCATTTAGTATACACCAGAACATATGGTAAAGGTTTTATATGTGTTGTCTTATCTGGACAATAAATTTTATAATAAAATGAACAGAGCAGATTGAACTATCTCTTCAGGGACTTATGCATCAGGCACCTTTGGACAAGTTTCTTAAACTTTTTGAGTCCCACTTCCCTTCATCTTTAAACTGGTGATAATAATAAGTACTTTATGTTGTTGTTTTTGTTGTTAGGTGCTGTCGAGTTGTATCCGACTCATAGTGACCCTCACAGGGTTTTCAAAGGCTGATTGTTTCAGGATTGCCTTGGGAGTGGACTGCCACATCCTTCTCCCAAGTACTTTATAGAGTTGATTAAATAAAGTAGCATGCCTAAACCACTAGCACAGAGTAAGACCTTAAGTTTCCTTTCTGTTTTTCACTACCCTCCTTCAGTTTTCTCTTAAGAAAACTGAGGAGGATGGGTTAATGACATCAGAGTACTAAGTCAACATCCACATGTTCTTTGTTCCTTTTTTTTTTTTTTTTTTTCTTTTTTGGTGTTACCCACTTAGACTACAAAACTGCACATTTAAAATGAAGCTAAGAGTTTAGTGTTAATGAGCCAGGATTTTTTTTTAATTCTCTTACCCCCTAGACCCTATTTGCTTCAAGTAGCCTTTCTGTTTGTACATATAAAGACTTCTGTGTTTATCTCTTGAGTCTCCAGCTAAAAGGGAAATTAAAGATATCCTTTCCTCTCATTATTTTGGCTGTACTTCAATCAGAGCTAAATAGAAAAACATAGTTTCAAGAAAGATATTGGGTAAGAGACCCATGAGAACTCTAGCAACTTCTTTCCTAATTCACTGCACATAATCCTTTATTCCCCTATGAGACCACGTGGCTATAAAAGATTGGCCTCATTTGTACCATTTTTTAACTGGCAAAGGTAGCCTATGCTGTTCATACTAACTCTGAAAACTCACATCAGTGTTCTTACGTGTAAAATTAGAAAACTGAAGTCCATTATCTGTGTTTCCACAATACAGTTGTCCACTCTGCAGGCCAGCCACATCACATATTGCCCAGGTGTGCCTGAATAATAGAGAATGGGCGATAAAATATAACTAATCGTCATCATATAAAATTTTAAAAAAACACAAAGCAGAAAGATAAATCATTAACATCATCTTATGTACAAAACATGTTAGTAGCTACAGAAGGGCAGCAAAGTCTCTTCCTGAAGAGCTACCACTGTGCCACAAATTCTAGTAAATTACATTTTATAGATTATTCATGCCCACTATTCTCTATTCACTTCAACCCCTATAATTTTCTTTATTCTACTGAACTAGCACATTTGAGAGCTTAATGGAGAGGTATGGCTCTTTTCTTACCCTCCTTACCTTCTTTGCTATAATAACCCCTTTTTTCCCTTGGCTTCTTGCTTTCCTTCTGACTGTTCCATTTGCAAAATTCTCTTTCCCCTGGCATTCCTCCAAATAGGATCCTTGGACCTGTGTTCTTTTTGCGGGGTTTTTCCTCTCCCAGGCATCTCATTCCATCCCAAAGCTTTAATTCTGATCTCCATATATCTGACTGAGGCTGGGATTTAGCTCTGTTGGTAGAGCATCACTCTGCAGTCTCTGAGGTCCTGTGTTCAATTCCCAACACTGCAAAAATTGGAGAAAGACATGGCAATCCACCCCCGAGGCAATCCCAAAACAATCAGCCATTGAAGACCCTATGAGAGTCACTATGAGTCGGACACAACTCGACAGCACCTAACCATACCAACTATACCATACATCTGACTCTCCAGACTAAATCTATCCCAGCTTCTTTTCCAAGTCCCCTTCCAACATTTCCAACTACCGACTGAACAGTTTCATTTTCATCTTATTCTACTACCTTGGCCTCAATATATCTAAAATGAAACTTCGAATTTTCTTTCAAAACTTGTTCCTCCTCATTTCTTTACTTGCATTAACAAGTTACCCCTCCTTTGTTTAAAATCTTAGGCATGTTAGTCTTCTTACATATACCCTTCTCCTTTCCCACTGCCCCTGCCTTGGGCAAGTTCTTGATAGTTCCCTGTGATCTTTGCATTATTTTTGCAGTCATCTTTTAACCACCTTAAACACCAGCCATATACACCTTACTACAAAATGGCTCTTCTCTCTCTCACCTGCTCAGTAAAGCCATCGGTTCCATCTGTCTTTACCCTGCAGTCTGTGACTTTATCATGTACATTCATCCCCTCATCCTCCTTGCACTTTTCTCTTGCTCAGACCTATGAAAAACCACACAGCATTCAAGGCCATACAGAAGTAACATCTTACCACCTTCCCGTAGTGCCTTTCCCAGCCAGGTCTTAACTTGGAAGGCCACCAGAAATGGTTTCTGGTTCTGAACTCCTCTAGCACTTGCTAGTTAATGTGGCTTATGTGGGCATGTACAGAAGCTACCTCGTATCAGTATCTCTTCATGTGGCCTGCCTCTACGCAGTCTTCTATTAGCACTTTGAAGCCTTTTTTTAATCACCCAAGTGTCTAGAATAGTGCCTTTTATATGGTAGACTTCTCTTATGCTAATAAATATGAAGAATAAAAATGTTCTTGCAGATTACTAGCATATCACAGTGTGCAGTTAAAATGAAATTCTGCCACTCAAAATAAGATACAGTGTTTTAGGTTAAAGAAGAAAATCTGCTTCATAGCAGGCCCTACCAAACCATTAGAAATTGTGTCGTTCCATAGAGGAAAGGTTTTAGACTAGAAGTTTAGAGAGACTGTAGGTAATGTGTGATTTCAGGAAGGTCACAGCACCTCCATAAGGCTCGTTTCTTCCCTCATATAGTGCAAGACTTTGGAAGTAGGTCTTCTGACCCTAATTAGGACTATATGAAGATCAGTTAATTCGGTTTAGAGAAGGATCCTGATACATACTTTTAGAACAGAAGTCACCTTGTATGTTTCTATGTCATGAAACATCTAGTACACAAATCTTTTTAGAATCTTCTTTCTAATCCTGGAGGGTTGAACCCAGGGCCTCCACATGCTAAGCAAATGCTTCACCACTGAGCTGCACCTCCAGACTATTTTTTTATTTTTCATTTTGTGACAGGATCTTGCTATGTTACGTAGGCTGCCTCTAGCCTCTGCCTCCAGAGTCACTGGGATTATAGGCATGTGTCATGGTGCATGGCATAACTTTTTAAACATAAAGAATATCTTCTGTAAATCTAAGAAATCCTGACCTAAAAATCCAAAGTAGCCCAATTATACTTTCCCCATAACGCAGTGTGAAGTTTTCTTCAGGAATGGAGAACTGACATGTGCTACTCTTAAGAAAAATGTAGAGCCATTTTATATTTAAGTGATTTTTATCAGTGAATGTTGTACAAAATAATGGGTTTCATTGTGACATTTTTATATATACTTATAAGGTACTTTGATCCTCTTCACCCCCCATTACCCTGTTTATTCCCACTCCCCCTGATCTACTTAGGATCCATTTTACAAGACTTAGATCATGTTACAGCTATGGATGTTCTTGCACTTCTGCCTAATAAAAGCAGGTTCCATGGATAATTAGGATTTTCTTTAACCTGTATTTAACCCTGGATTCCTGTTTTCATCAAGGTGACCAAACTAAATTCTTTCCTAAGCATTATTAGACTTTTCTAGAAAAAAGGGCCCTGTGACTTAAGTGCTACAGTAGATAACTCAGCAGTTCGTGTTCCTTTCATTTAAATCAAGAAGAGTTTCTGTCAGACATTAACCCAGTGTCCTGCCCACCCCTCCTCTTATAATAGAACTCTGATACTTTTTGATAAAGGGTTTTTCTTGCCTGCGCAAGCCAGGAAGCCTAGGTGTGCCCGGCTGTCAGTTAACCACAGTCACGTGGGCCATGGGCCCCGCCCCCGGAGGCGGTCGCCTGCGGCCCCGCCCCGGAGTCCTGAGGTCGGCCTGCGCACCGTGCCTCCGCAGAAGCGGCTGGCTCCAGCACCGGCGAGAGGCATGGGCGCATGGCTGCCTGGGGAGGCTGAGCGCTCCGAAGACAAACCCGTGCGCCTTTCTGGGGCTTCCTCGCGGGGCTGACGCGCATGTGGGTTAACTCTAAGGGTTGGAAGGAACACCGGGTAAAGCATGGTGGCGCATGATGAGATTGGAGGTCTCCTACCTATCAAAAGGACCATACGAGTCCTAGATGTTAGTAACCAGTCCTTCAGAGAGCAAGAGGTAAGACTTTGAGAAAAACAGGCCAAGGGAATGTTTTCTAACTCCGGGAAACTGTTGAAGGTTTTAAGCAGTGTATTAACTATAAATTTAAACTTTTGATCTTGTTAAATCTTAAAATATATAGCTTTGATTTATATGCAAGTTCGAAATGTAAGCACTGTGGAGTAAGTTTAAATAAATAGGTTTGCATATAATACAGCTTGAGTGCACAACTTGTATACAAAAAGAAAAATATTTGAAATGTATGTGTTTCTTTGGTTAAATTTGTCTTGTTTCCAATGCTTAATTATAGTACGTTTGTGGGGGTTTTCAACATGAATTCATATTACCAAATCTTAGGTACTGCGTTACTGGAGTAAGAGGAAAAATAAGAACCATTTCCCCCTAAATTAATGCTAGAGAACAAATTTTGATTAAACTCTGCTCTAGTACGTGTTTATTTTTCTTTCCACATCTACCGAGTTCATTGCGTGCCACTTTTTTCCCCAGAAAGGACGTTAAGCCAATCACACACTGAGGTTCTACCTCCTTGTTTTGTCTGAAGTCATTTTGGCTTTTTAATTCTTTATGGACATTTATCAAAATGAATCAGATTGTTTTATGCCATTTTATATAATCTTGCTAGCTGATTTAATACTACTTGGTGTCCTATCTATACAACATACTGCAGTGTATGTATGTACTCTTGGTATATACTCCATTATCCCTTATGTGGTAGAAATACTGTTCTTGTATTCAAATAAGTGTTTATCTTTTGGTTGTGATGGTTTCATGGCTATATGCATATGTTAAAACTTACGTAATTGTATGTTTAAAAAATATGCAGTTTATTATATATCTCAGTAAAGCTGTTTGTTAGATACCACACCTTTTGGTAATTAAAATAGCTACCATGTTTAATAGGTGTGCTTTTATGTGGTGTGGTTTGGCTTTGGATTTTGGTTTTTGGTTGGTTTTGAGTTTTGCTTATGTGCTTTAATTTTCGCAAAATGTGTAGGCATTCTCTTTGAGTGGAATCTTTCATGCATGGTCATCAGCACAAATACCAAAACCAGTCATCTTTTGGGCCAGTAAGAACTAGTCTTTTTTGTTAGTATCAGACCTGGGCCATATTCCTGGCATACTTCCATTTCAAAGATTAAAGACACCAGCAATGTTGTCAGGATTTTAGAACTAGCAACTCAGCCTTAATAATTTGCTTTTTTTCCTAAATAGGAAGGAAAAATGCCAATGTGATCATAACTCATTTTTATCTCTTTAAAAATGTTTTTGGTTTTGTTCTTCTGATTTTAAATTTCTTGTCAAGTAAGAGAGATTATTTATTGAGTAACCCAAAACAAATAGACACGTACTGGCTTTTTAATGTATCTCAAGCAGATTGACTATAAATAAAATACACCCTCTAAGTGACATCATTACAAGAAAACCTTTTTACAAAAACCTAAATTAATTCACAACAGGATTTTTCCATGTTCTTACATTTATTTGTAAGATATACCCCAATAAAAAATATTTTAAGTTAGTCTTAACAACTTTCTGTTTGGGGGTATCCAGAAAATATTTTAGGGCATAAAATCTAATTATATTATGAAAATTTAAGTAAAAGCCCAATGTCAGATCCCTATAAGAATGCATGTGATTGTCCCTCTAATTAGATAGCTTAATTAAAAATTAACCTAAGTAAACAACATAAACATACATTGAGAGCATTGGGTTTTTTCCCCTCCTACAAGTGAACTTTAGCCCTGGTAAAAGGTTACCTACAGTAGAAAGTTCCTTGAGCGTATAAACATTGTTGGTATTGTTTATTCCCATAGATTTCCGGGTTGTCTTTTGAGGAGAGTATATACTTTCCTTATCCAAGTCTGTCTTTTTAGCTTCCTATAGTCACCGTGACATGTTTCCAGCACACTAAAATAAATATAATAACCCCGCCATAATATGAGCCTTACTTTTGGTGGTGGTTAGATGTTCTATATTCCTACTCCTTTCTCCCATCACCTCCAAATACTGTAACTGAGTCCTGTCTGTGAGGAGAGGTAAAGATGTGTGTAATACCAGTTCTCTAAAAAAATACTGTCTTAGAAATATGTTTTGTGATAATGCAGATGTTTAGGTTTCTAATAACTAAATCCAGATCATTAAAATGGGTCGCCTGGACCTGTAAAGAAAAATTCTTTTGGTTGTAACTCACGTGAGTCAAATCCTAACCTGTACTCCAAAAGAGAAAGATTTTTGCCCCTACCATTTAGGTGACCCTCGAATGCCTAACGCATATCATTTTCCCATAAAAATTTTCTGTATGACGTTTTTTCCAAATAGTGTATGTGTCTTAAGATCAGCAGTAGGTCATTTTCAGTATTATACCTTTGCATTTCATAATCACACTTTTAAAGATATTCATTAAAGTTTTTCACTCTTTTAAAATACATACACATGCTAAATGCTTGTGTCGTATCTTCCAAGCATTCCTCACATATATATGTCCTTTGAATAAAGCAGGAACACTATTGGGTTCCCAAAAGCTTGTGCAAAAAGCAGAGGCATTCTCCTCATCTCCCTCCCCACACATGCCTTCCCACTTAGCCCCGTGCTTTGTCACCATGCATTTTAGACTTGACAAACTCTGAATAGTAACATAGCCTTTGTGGAGAAGTGAGATTATAGTTATTTTTAAAGTTATTTTTAAAGAACTGTGAAGCATATTTAACTACCAAATACAGCTTGACGCCTCTAAAGAGGCTGCATAAACAAAATCCATGTGAGTTTCACAAGCGTTCCTTAGATAATATTTACCTCTAATTGTTTAGGTACTCTATTGTCATTTTCCAGTAGTAGAGCACTTGCCTATCATGTGCAAGGGCCTGTATTCTATCCCTAACACCACAAAAAGAATAAATAAATTCTGTAGTTTTCATTTTAAATATCATGCAATTTTGAGTTACCAGGAAATTTGTAGTTACACAAAACCATTTCTAGAAGGGTAAGAAATTTTTTTATCATTAACTTGATTTCATGTAATAATCTCGAAAATTCCTTTCTTCCTAGCTAAACTACTTCTTTCAAATTCCCTGGGACACCTTCTCAAAGACTTTTAAATTGAAATTAAATATTTTGTGATTTACTAGGAAGTCAAATTTGTTATGCTTTAAACAGGGAAGAGGAGCACCCTCCATATCCAAAAAAGCAGAAGAGAACTCTGACAACTGCTTTGTTTCTAGTTAGTGTTGGCATATCCTGCTTTGTGAGGTAATTCTATCTCCATTCAAACAGGAGCCTCTCTGTGCCGCCTTTACTAAAGGGAAAGGAATGCCTTGTGTTGTCCTCTGCACACGCCTGTGTCACTCAGTCTGCACAGATGTGTGCTAAAGGCATTCACACATGTCCTCCACCGTGTGGCATGTGCCATTTTACCACATATCTCACAGGTTTTCCAACTCACTTAATGTTTGCACATAAGTGGCTTTGTATTCGAAGTTTTACTTCGCAGTTAATTATCTGGCAGACGGGGCAGTGGTCTCCAGCCCTCTTAAAGGCTTCAAGTTCAGAATTTTCTTTGATTATTGACAAAATCTCTTTACTGAAGTAGTTCACATTCCTTTCTGATGTATACTTACATGTTTAGGAGCTTCACTAAGTCTAATTGCTTCTTTGGACTCTTGAGTCATTTAAGTTTCTTTCTAAACAATGTTAACATTTTCTGCTAGTTTATTCTTAGATTATTTGAAGATTATTCTTATTTAGTTTCCTTTTTTTATATGACTTTTATCATGTCAGAGATTTTTAGAAAAAAAAGTTTCTTCTGTGGGTGTGTTTTGGGTGGAGAGTGTTTGGGGGTTTTTGTTTGGGGTTTTGTTTTGTTTTTTGAGGTAGGGTCTCATAGCCAGGCTGGTCTCGAACTAGCTGTGTAGCCCAGGCTGGCCTCAAACTCATAGTCCTGCTGCCTCTGCTTCCTGAGTGCTGGAATTACAGGCATGCACCACCATACCCAGCTTCTTCTGTTATTTTTGGGTGATAATTTTTATTTTTAAATGGTGATGGTAATATAATTTGAAATTATATATCCTTCTGAATTCTCCTCAGAATTATTTTATCTTATGGTACAGTTGTCAGAGGCACCAAATACAAGGAAATTATGCTCCATCAATATAATAAAGAATAGACCTGCTATGATCCTGCATTCTTTTTTTCAAATAACTATGAGAGTCACCTAATGATATGCCTCCATTTACCTCGCAGTTAAATTAGAATAATAAATTTTTGTAAAGTTTTTTTGTTGTTGTTGTTGTTTTGTTTTGTTTTGTTTTGTTTTTACTGTACTTGGGGACTGAACCTGAGGCCTCGTGCATGCTTCCCAGGCACCCTGCCACTGAGCTGCACTGCCAGCCCTTATTTTTTAAATTGAGGGAGGGTCTCACTAAATCACACAGGCTGCCTCTGGCCTCGAACCTGCGATCCTCTTGCCTTTACCTCCCAAGTTACTAGGGTTTCCGTAATAAGTGAAAATATACTTAAGGATGTTAGCTAAACTTGGTTAGCTAAATAGCTAAAACTTGGTATGTGCCAGGCACTGTTCTGCACCCTTTACTTACTTAATCTTCACAACTTTGTAAGAGTTCTACTAATTATTTGCCCTATTTGATAGAAAATCTAGCAAGTGCTAGAGCCAGGGTTTGAAGTCAGTCATTCTGATTCCAGAGCCCAGGAGCTCTTTAAACCACTCACCTACCTTGGCTTGAATACTTCTCAGTCCATTCCAAATGTCAGACATGTTTGCTTTCAGGTTTATTCTCAACTGAGGTGGTTAAGAGTGAAATTCTATAATGTCTCGTATTTGCTTTAGAATATTCAAGTGGAGGCAGAGATGAAGCATTTATTTTTTTAATAAATTGCAGTGATTCAGTAGTTTTTAACAGTGAAGAACAGCAATTTCAAAGTTCCTTGTTTCTGTATCATATAATGTACAAATATTGTTTTGTAAGAGGGTTTAACTTTGTCCAGGCTTGTATGAAATCATTGCACCTAAGCACACATTCAGTGTAATCTGGTTTTGTTTTCACAGGAGCCAAGCAATAAAAGAGTTCGACCTCTAGCTCGGGTCACGTCCTTGGCAAACTTAATCTCCCCTGTAAGAAATGGAGCAGTCAGACGTTTTGGTCAAACAATACAGGTAAAAAGGAGGAAAGGAGAGTGATACTGTCATGAGACTTTTTATAGAAGCCTGAAGTTTGTAATTTCCTTTGAACTGTACAAACATGTTTGCACTGTTTTGTTGTTGGAATATGCTGGTAAGGAATATTATTACCAGAACAGTGTTTGTGTAACTTTATTATATTAATTTGCATCTTATATCACAGGATAGTCTTGGATGGTTTTTATTCCCAGAAAGTAATTTTAGCTAAGTATTTTTTAATGATAGCTTGAAACTTAAATGACTGTTTTTACATTCAGAAATTCTCAGAACTTTGTTTTTAATATGTCTTTCATAACTTTAAAAAAATTATTATTATTATTATTGTAGCCTCCAAATCTTATTTTCTCTTTTGTTTACTTCTTTAAGTCATTTACCCTTCGTGGTGACCACAGATCCCCAGCCTCTGCCCAGAAGTCATTTAGCAGGTCAACAGTTCCAACTCCTACTAAAAGAAGAAGCAGTGTGTTGTGGTCAGAGATGCTAGACAACAGTATGAAGGAGTCTTTAACCACCAGAGAAATCAAACGTCAGGAGGTATGCCAGTATTCAGTAGTAAAACCATATTCACTGACTTAAACTTTAAAAAAGAATACCTCTGTGTTTTAAATATATGTTTTGCCAGAAGAACAGCAAGCTAGCACCTATGGCAAAATTGACTTGGATTTTTGTGTTTGAGTGCCAGTTCATAACACATGATGAGCAACACCTTAGGATGATCGGTGATCATCAAATTAAACAACTCTGATGGATAAAATTATAAAACATGGCAACATCTCTTATTTGAGACTTTTATCCTCAATTGTAGTTTTCAGACCAAGTCAACTTTGCAGTTCAAAACATCACTTAAATAATGTAAATATCAATTACATAATTTTTATTTCTCAAAGGAAGGAGTAACCTCTGGTGTTTGTTGAATGTTTTCTAGGCAATATATGAGATGTCCCGAGGTGAACAGGATTTAATTGAGGATCTCAAGCTTGCAAGAAAGGTCAGTAAATAAGTTTTCATCATAGTTCTTTCAAAAAGTACATTTCACAAATTCTACAGGATAGGTGTCTTCACCTTTAGAAGCAGGAGAATAAAATGTATCTACTGGTGAGTATTCTTTAGATGAAGTTTACACACATCTCTTCAAATGTTAAGTATTAGTGAGAGCCTTCAAGGGCATTAACCTATACTTTAGTTTCCTTTGTGAAATCCATGTAACTTTTACTTAGTGAGATGCACTCCAGTGCAGATCTCTCATCAAACTTTCTTTGTTCGATCTCGTGTGACACATTGCTCCCTCTCTGATAGGCCTACCACGATCCCATGTTAAAGTTATCTATCATGTCAGAAGAGGAACTCACACACATCTTTGGTGATCTGGATGCTTACATACCTCTGCATGAAGGTTAGATATTTTGTTTTCATTCGTATCTGAGCACCACTAGCAGGCAACTTTAAATCTAAACTAATAAGGTAATGTTGACCTATTTTTTTAAATAAACCTATGTATCATTGGTCTTTCTGCTTTTTTACACTTCAGATTTGTTGGTAAGAATAGGAGAAGCAACCAAGTCTGATGGAACAGTCGAGCAAATTGGTCACATTCTTGTGAACTGGGTAGGTAGTGTGAGTTGTTGATCCCAGTTAATTTCTTACAGATTTGCCATATTGCAATTTGTGATGAATTGTCAGCTAAATTTGATCTTACAACTATATTCTACAAATAATAAGGCATTAAAACTAAACAGATTTATAATGATAATAAATTACAGTCTTTTTTTTTTTAAATTTTTAATTTCATTAGTGGCGTAGTTTTTATTGTGTCACAAATCTGCTTGCAAAAATGTTCCTGCTTGGACAGAATGCCCACATAATATGCTTCTGTCACATTCTTTCACTTAAATGTGCGAGTGCCTGCCAGAGGCTGGGCACTGTTCAAGGAAGTGGTCACTGGAGATTTAGTAATGAAAGACAGTTTCTGCATCTGTAGCCTCACACGGTGATGATGAAGCTCATAAACAGTGCAAATGTTACAGAAGATACCCAGGTGTCCTGGGCACACAAATGACAAGCATCTAAGAGAGGCTGGGGCAAGTAATAGTCCTGAGTCTCCAACTGAATTTAGCCAAATTGAGGAGCTCAGAGAAGAGCATCCTGCTGTTAGCCTAAAATACTGTTCAGCTCCCATTATCATCTGCAGGAGAATGTCCACAGCTGTCAAAACTCAAGAGTAGCTACCCTGTCAATTTGTACTTGGAGTTCAATGCACTCTGTCATAACAGGAATGCATCATACTTTTTCTTTCATTATTCTTCAGTTACCAGGCTTAAATGCCTACAAAGGCTACTGTAGTAACCAGCTGGCAGCCAAAGCTCTTCTTGATCAAAAGAAACAGGATCCAAGAGTCCAAGATTTCCTCCAGCGATGTCTTGAGTCTCCCTTCAGTCGAAAACTAGATCTTTGGAGTTTCCTAGATATCCCACGAAGTCGCCTAGTCAAATACCCTTTACTGTTAAAAGAAATCCTTAGACACACTCCGAAAGACCACCCTGATGTTCAGCTTCTGGAGGAAGCAGTAAGTAGTCTGATAAATGAGTCTTTCATTTTTCTAGTTTATACATTAGGCTGCCCTAGAAAGGCATTGAATTTTACTCTTAGATCTTAAATATACTAAAGCGACATAGTGAAGTGTTTTATGTTTAAATATATTAAAGCGACATAGTGAAGTGTTTGTGCTCTGACGTACCGTGTACATGAGCACACTGTGTACTAATAAGGAGATGTACATGTGCTGTACTTAGATTTTGCATAATATATTCTTATCAACTGACTGGATTTTTAGTCAGGTCTCTTCTGCTAACTAGCTGGTGACTTTGGACTGATGACTCAGTTTGACTGGGACTGTTTCTTATGTAAAATGGAAGGACTGACTGGATTAATTGATTTCTAGGTGCTCTTCAAGCTTAGGTTCTGTAGGGAAGCAGGATGAGTTAATACACTAAAGTTGCTCCATCGTTTTTTTAATGATTTTTAGGTATTGATAATACAAGGTGTCCTCTCTGATATCAACTTAAAGAAAGGTGAATCCGAGTGCCAATATTACATTGACAAGCTGGAGTACCTGGACGAGAAGCAGAAGGATCCTAGAATTGAAGCAAGTAAAGTGCTGCTGTGCCACGGGGAGCTGAAGAATAAAAACGGACATGTGAGTCTATTTGAAACTAACAGGAAGTAAGCCATTACTTTCCTTTTCCCACCCTGCTTAATTTTTTGCACATTATTTGCAATTATGAAGCAGGTTTATAAAAATAAATTTGGGGCATCATGAAAGGTTACTGATTATTTTACTTTATCAACTTTGATAAAACAAATAGATACTATAGTTACAGAATAAGTGAGATGATTTAAATGTCTCAGAGAGTCAGTAGTACTTTATTTTCTAGTTGTAAAGCATAAGTCATAAGGCTAGGGGTTCCTTCCTAAGTTCTATAAGGTTTGATAAAGACGCATATTCCCTTAAAAGTTCTTTTTGAAGAATTTTATAATTACAGAAGTACTTTTTAGCATTATTCAACAAATTCCTGCAGTAGTGTGAAAAAGACCTTTCGTTTTTTTGTTTTGGCAGTAATTAGGGGTTGAACCCAGGGCCTTGCACATGCTTTGCAAGTGCCCCACCACTGGACTGCACCCCTGCCCATTTTTTATTTTTTTTATTTGGAGACTGGATCTCAATAAGTTACACAGGCTGCCTCTGGCCTTGAATTTACAGTCCTCCTGCCTCATCCTCCTAAGTCACTGGAATTAAAAGCATATGCTACCGTGCCTTATAAGAAAAAAAATTTTTTTAATATTAATTACAAAAGTACTTACTGGAGCGAAATATTAGCATGTATCATGGAAAGTTGCTTTTGTTTCATTATATGCTATTTGAAAGCCTAATTTGTAAGCTGAGTTTTTCTTCTTTTCTTTTTTTTTTTTTAAGAAAAAAGTTAAAATCTGATATCTCTGATTTCTATCATGAGGCCTAATTGTTCTATAAAAGCTTAAATTTGTGTGGACATTCATCCTGCGTGCATATTTTAAACTCTACTTTTTAGAAAACTGTGGTATACAATACTAGTATTTCAAGTCATGTTACTAAGGCTTTGTGATACATGGTGTTTGTTCAGCTGTTGCTTAACATGATAATGCACACCAGAAAAAAAAAATCTATATAGCCTGAGATTGAATTTTCTAGATAAAATGTGCCTAAGCCATCAAATCACTGTTTTATGAAGTCATTTATAAAAGAGATATTAGAAAATCAACCTGATGAAACCATTGTCAAACCAGGTTTTTGACAACGTGTTTCAGTACTTAAAATCACAGAGGCGCGTATTGAGAAAACGTTTCTTTCCTATTTCTCCAGAAACTTTACATATTTCTGTTTCAAGACATCTTGGTTTTGACTCGGCCTGTTACGCGAAATGAGCGCCACTCTTACCAGGTTTACCGGCAGCCAATCCCAGTGCAGGAGCTGGTGCTGGAGGACCTTCAGGATGGCGACGTGCGCATGGGAGGGTCCTTTCGAGGTGCTTTCGGCAACTCGGATAAAGGTGAGCTACCCGTTTTGAAATAGTTGAAAGAAACATAAATGAATTTAGGTTTAAACTTTAAGAATTTTTAAAATGAAATGGTTCCCTTGTCCTGTACGTGATACACACACCCAGCGGTCAGGTTTTCCGCAGCGCCAACGGCTTGATTCAATCATGTGCGTGTTACATAAATACCAGCACTTGTGGTAAGGCCGCATAACCCCTTTTTCCAGAATAAACATTGTTTTAAGTCTAATTTCTTTTTTTTCCCATTTTTATTTTTTCAGCTAAAAATATCTTTAGAATCCGCTTCCAGGACCCCTCTCCAGGCCAGTCTCACACTCTGCAAGCCAATGATGTATTCCATAAGCAGCAGTGGTTCAATTGCATCCGAACTGCCATTGCCCCTTTCCAGCAGGCCGCCAGTCCCCCAGAGCTTCAGGGTTTGCCGAAGCTCCGTGAGGAGTGTGAAGAGAACAACCCCTGTGCTGGGAGCCTGCACGCCCAGAGAAGGGCGTCCATGGTCTCCAGCGTCATGCAGGTCGAGGAGGATGAAAACACCCCAGAGTGTGCTTCCCGTGGACAGGCAGCAGAAGGCACCAAGAGCGGGAAGGCACCCCGAGCACAGGCGGGCTTCCGGAGAGCACGGGACAAAGCCCAGGCAGGGGGCAGGCGGAAAGAGACTTTGGTGTAAAGGGAGCTGTGTAGTCACTGGTGGAGAGACTGTTTATTTATAAATGTGTACAGTTTTTTCTTGTACTGGGAGCATGAAAACATCGTAGGGTTACTTTGTACCAGCTGTAACATGTTCATGGTTTGGGGTATCTTTTGTTTTTGTTTTTTTGTTTTTTAATGGCAGCTAAAGATACACAGATTACTATTAAATTGCAGCCTTTTTTTTTTTTTAAGATATTTTCTTGGATTATTTAGAACATGTAAGCCTTAATCAAATGAAATATTTATGAAATGGGTTTTCTCCTAACTCTGGATTCATCATGGCTTTCCAGTACCAACCAAATGTGATATTTACAGTATTTGCCAAAACTTAAAAGAGTTTTACAAATACTGGAATTCTGACAGTGTTCTTTGTTAAACCTTGCATGCAGAATTTGAAATTTCAGCAATGGCGCCTAAAATCTATGTGGAAGATTTTATGTTTGAAATATTTCAAAATTTACATTGAAACATACCTTCCTTGGAAAACAAACCATAAAACATAGTAAGTTTTCCATTTTATCAACTGGAATTCTTTCTCTTAGTTTTTCACTGCACATTCCTCATTCTTCATTTATCCTGCCAATTATTTAATTTTTTTATTATAGTTTTTAGTATTTTCTTTTATTTTTTTACTTGATGCCTTTTCAAATTGGCATGTCTTTAAAGTGTTTTCCTTCCTGATTAAAAGAGTATGTGTGTGTATGCGTGTGTGTATAAATCATATTAACTTTACCAAGTGAAACCAAGCCATACTGTTATTGAGCCAATTAAGAAAATTGGAGATTTTTTCCATATAGCAATTCAGGGTGGTGAAGACTCATGAAATGACCCGGTATATCCTAGATTACTGAAAGAAACCACTTCAAGGGCTTCATCGAAAGTTTCAGTGTTATCTGAAAAGCAAGAGAAGGCAATTGACTGGTAATAAGTAAAAGAAAAAAAAGAAGGAAAAAGAGAGTAGTTTTGTCTTAAAGTAAAAATGTCTGGTTGCGCCAGAGTGTGAGAGGAGATAGGGAAAGCTCAGCCTGAGGGTGCGTAGTAAGTTGTGGAAGGCTGGAGGGGATGTGGACATTATTTGCCTTGGTTTATAATACCTGCAAAACATGAGTTTGAAAAGAAGCAATGGTATGTGTTGAAAATTTGACTCTATTGGATCAGTTGTTGCATTTATTCATAAGATAGAAAAAAGACTGGTGAATCTTCACTGCAAAGTGTTTCTCAAGAAGGGGGAGGGAGGTCTAGAGCTCTGTCATCGCAGGTTTATAATGGTGAACAGTTCGAGTCAATGTTAACTATTGTGTGAAATATATTTGCCAGTGGAAATGAAAATTGGAAAAGACTGTAAATAGGTCAATCATATGATTTCTCTGTATAAATGAATTATACAATTAAAAACAAAGCACACACATAATCACCCTAAAGGTTTCTCGCCTGTGGATATTTTGGGGGCACATGGTGGTGTGCTGAAGGAGGTAAATCGTGGCAAGCCTCACAAAAGTTACAAAAATCGTAAGTAATTAAAGCTTTGGAATTCATTGATTCAGTTTCTGTTAGGTCAAGTCTTGTGAGTCTTGCTTTTTTTTTCTTATAAATAATGTTGGGAATAAATATCATACGTACACTTTTAAAAATAATTTTTTAGTGTACAACTTAGGTTACGTTATGATATTTCCATTTGTACATTCTTGGGCATCTTATGTAATTTTTTAAATAAGAACTCATTGTAGTCAGAAATAGCAATTGTGTTAAAGACAACTGATCCTCTGGCCTCTTTCTGGATACAATAGAAAAGCATCTTGGTTAATTTGGTTAATTCAGATTTTCATTTCGGTATCTCAGCTTCCTCACTTTGGAAGTTCAAATTCAGAAGTGTAGATTACACCCATTGTGACCTGCAGCACTAGAGAGGAAGGTTTCTAATCTTTTCTAGAAGTATAGATTATCATTCCTTCCAAAATTACCTTGATCAATTTCCAAAGTTATAGAAGCACATAGTGGTTCAGATTCTTGAATGGAATGATGTTTCATGGAAAACTATCTTCTTTTCGTTCCCTCAAGGGAGAAAATGAGTAAATGTATGAAATGAACATTCTACAGAAATAGCATTTATGTTTAGGAGCATGAGTAACCCAGTAGTTCTCAAATCAGATTGGGCATAAGAATCACCAAGGATACCAAAAAAAAGCCTCACACTTTTATCCCGCACTCACATACACCATTACACTGAATCTAGATCTTCCGGGAAGAAGAGGGCTGATCATGTTTTATTTGCAAATGTTACCTCTTAGTAATTCTGGTGGGGCTGGAGTTTAGCTCAGTTGGTACAGTGTTTGCTCTGTGTGCTCTGAGGCCCTGGTTTCCATCCCCAGCATCACAAAAAACAGGAGAAGGACTTGGCAGCCCACTCCCAAAACAATCAGCTGTCGAAAACCCTATGAACAGCAGAGAAGCACTGATAGTGCCAGCCACGGCATGGTGTTGGGGAGTGTTTCATTCTGTTGCATGTAGGGTCTCTATGAGATGGACTCAATTCAGCCACACTTAACAGTGCTTCTGATATAGTGAATTCTTGGAATCAGAATTTAGTAATCACTAACCTAGCCAATCCCGTGTGTAAATGATAAATAAGTCTTAACATGTATCAGTCCTCCCCGTTTGCCTAACCTATTTAGAGTTGGCACTAAAGAGTCTAATTTCCTTCATACCTTCTTCCAGTAAGTGTGCTTTTATATGTGCACCAAAGGATGGTCTCTGCCCAAAAACTTAGAGCTCCATCTGAGGATGTGTTCATGTAAATGATATGGAGAACAGAGTCATCTACTTAGCAATCAGGATGATAGTGTCACTAAGTCACCCTGAGATCTGTTAAGGACACATCCACAATGGATTAAAACACATCAAATATATTTAAATCCACAGCTTCATAAAGACTCTCCAAACAAAAAGATAAACTTCATCCCCTTTGGAGTATCTCAAGAGAACCAGCTTGTATGAAAACTGGTCAGTAAAAGAATCAAGCATCTCTCCTCCCCTTTACAAACTATCCCTCAGGATAGCCAAATAGTTAAGGAAGGGGAGACTCTCTGCATAGTAAGAGCCCAGCTGATAAATGAAGAAAGAATGTAGAATATCACCATCTCATAGCCCTCATAAACGATGGATCAGAATGTCCCTTAAGAATAAAGGACGCAACACAGCCAGGCAGGCACCACTGTCCCTGACAGAAGTGCACACCACCCAAGCAAGGTCAAGCCTGAATAGGATCACCAGAAAACTAGAACAGGGCTTTGTCAACAGAATAGAAAGGGGTGAAAGAAAGGGAAGAGGGTGGGAAATCCACAACTTAAGAGACATCAAATAGTTGCAGTGCATTAAACTGACTTGGATCTAAACCAAACATACTTTTAAAGTATTCAGGGAAATGCCTGCAGCCATAGCCCTGTGGCATCTGATCCCGTCAGATCTCGGAAGCTAAGCAGGGTCGGGCCTGGTTAGTACCTGGATGGGAGACTGCCTGGGAACACCAGAAGCTGTAGGCTTGGGAGAAAGACCTGGCAACCCCCTCCCAAAAAACAATCTGCCATTGAAAACCCTATGAACAGCAGAGAAGCACTAACAATAGTGTTTCCCCTGTGGTACAGAGGGTCGCTATAAGTCGGATCCCGACTCGATGGCACCTAACAACAACAATTCAGGGAAATATCCAATATTTCGTGTCTATGTGAAGTTAAGTAGTTTAAAATGTTCAACAATGGTACTAGGACAAGAGTCCTTTTAAGGACACTTACTGGAATATTGATGGGTAATATTGAGCTGGGGGTGAGTGTTACTCAGTGGTAGAGGGGGACTGAGTCTTAAGAGAGTGGGGTCTCTGCCAGCCGCTAGTCTGAAGGGGATCAGGGAACTACCTTGTCCTGTAGGTTGACTGACAGTGACTCCAGGCACTGGCCACATCTGAGGCCGCAGGGTCTCTCTCAAACCTAGTGAAGCCTGGTGTTTGAAGAGGAAGAAAAGGGCAGGGATGGAGGTGCAGTCAAACCCTTGCTTCCTGGGTTGGGAGAGCTAGTTCCTTCATGGATGACTTGGGACATAAACATCCAGTAACCTTTAGGACTCTCTTAGTGCAACAGTGCAAGTCAGAGAGCTCAATGGCCTCGTTTTAGAAGTGAGTTAAGTCTAGTGTCTATACTGGGATGGATTTGTTTTGTTTTGCTTTTTAATTCACTTCCAGTGCTTTTGTTAAACCCTGTGCCACTCTCCTGCCTTTCAAAGTGAAAAAGCACCATTGTCCCGCTGCTCTGGAATGCAGGGGGCGGGCAGGGCAGACACCCCAGACTTCCCCTCTATGGCATAGCCACTGCAGGCACCAGAGATCTGGCTCTGAAACACCATCTGCTCGCTGTGGTCTCCTGAGATCTGAAGCATCAGGGACACCACAAGTGGAGAAGACAGAGCCAAGAGTGAGCCCTGGTTTCTAGCTCCTTCTCTATCACCTAGCTGTGTCACCTCAGGCAGTGGTTTGACCTCTCAGAGTCCACATTGCAGGACACAAAAAAGAAAAAAAGAAAACAAAAAGAAAAAGACATCCAAATTGTCCACCTTAGAGCCCCTGCAAATGAGACAATTGTTCTGAGAAGTATTAGCGGCCAAAGGGATGGCACAGATCTTATTTTTGGTTTCTTGTCAGAGACTAGTGGTCTGCACCTGAACACAGAACTACATTAGTCTCTGCAGAGCTGTGTAGAGAAGGGAAGTGGTCAGATCCATACTAGCCACTCGTACGATAGAAAGTGCCAAAACAGAAAGCAATTCCATGAGCCTCTTCCCAATGGAAATCAGACGTGAACTTTTCCAAGATTCTATATTCATGATACACAGTCATCCGTTGGTATCTGCAGAGGATTCTTCCAGGATGCTCCTGCAGATGCCAAAATTCAAGGATGTTCAAATCTCTTACATAAAATGGTATAGTTTTGCATATGCCTTGCACATATTCCTGAATACTTTAAATCATCTCTATAACCTAATGCAGTGTAACTGCTTGTGCCTTCCCTGCTGCCCTACCATTGCACCTCTTCCCAGATGCCCCAACACCTGCACCCCGACTCCCCAGCTTCCTTTAAGAAATGTCAGCTGAACCCATCGCATCTCCCACCCCTGGTCGCTTATCCCTTCCAGGGAAATTCTTAGCTCCGGTGTCCCAGTAACATCTGCCCTCTTCCTTCTTGGAACACTCTTCCGCTCTTCTGTGCCAGAACATTCTCCTGTTTCCTCCTTCCTCCTCAGCTTCCTTTGTCCTGTTGTCCCTTCTTCTGAACACAGCCCCTAAAATTCACATGTTGAAATTTGATGATCAGTGAGAGAGCATTAAGGGGTAGGGCATTCCTGGAAAGATAAATATTTTCCCTCCTATGTGGATGTTAGACGTCAATACATACTCATTGTTGACACATATAGATTATGAAAGCAGACAGAATTTAAGTAAGGAAAGATAATGGACTAAAACAAAGGGGGAGGTGCAAGAGGAAATGGTAATGAGAGAAAAATATATATCATATACGTTGCCCTTATGGCAAAATCCAGATGTACATACATAGATTGATAGACTCACAAAAAAGACCTGCAAGTAGAAAGGAGACCATTGGTGGGGAGGGAGGGGATGGGGAAGGAGGGTCATAAGAGGGTAAGGGGGACGTGAACATCATCAATGGGTAACAAATTGCATGTATAGAAATGTCATAATAAGACCCATTAAATTGTACATTAAAAATTACTAGTAAAGTTTAAAAAGAAAAGAGGTAAGGCCTTCATGAGGTGATTCAGATCCTTATAAAAGAACTTGAAGGAATAGGTTCATGCCCTTTTGTCCCTTCACTATGTGAGAACACAGTGTTTATCCCCTTTTGGAGGGCAAGGCACCATCTTGGAAGCAGGGAGCAGCTTTCCCCAAGCATCAGATCTAGTTGGTACCTTAACTGTGGATTTCCCAGCCTCCAGAACTGCAAGAAATAAATTTCTGTTCCTTATAAGTTATCGAGTCTCCAGTATTTTGTAATAGCAGCACAAATGGACCAAAACAGTAAATAAATGTATAAATAAACCATGGGATATCCAGGCAATGGAATATTACTCCCCACTAAGAAGAAATGAGCTCTGGAGCCATGAAAAGAAATGCCAGATCTTTACAGCCATGTTACTAAGTTATAGAAGCCAATCTGAAAAGCCTACTGACTATACGATTGCAATTATATCACATGACAGAAAATGCAATCTATGGAGACAATAGAACCATTAGTGGTCATCAGGTTTGGGGGAGGGAAAGAGAAGAGGCAGAGCACAGGGGCTTTATAGGGCAGTGAAACTGTTCCGCATGATTCACGTGTAATAGTAGATATGTGTCATTATACATTTTTCAAAACCCATGGACTGTCCGGCACCAAGAGTGAATCCTCATGTAAACTGCAAACTCTTTCTTTGTGGGAATACTGGATTACCTTACTTCATCAGTTATGGCAAACGTACCTCTCTGCTGCAGAATGTTGGTGGTAGGGAGTGCCGTGCATGAGTGGGAGTAGGAGCATATGGGTACTCTCTGTGCCTGGTGCTCAATTTAGCGGTGAACATAAAACTGTTCTATGTGAAGTCAGGTGTGGTGGTGCATACCAGTAACCCCAACATTTGGGAGGCTGAGGGAGTCAGGAGGATCACAAGTTTGAGGCCAGCCTGGGCTACATAGTGAGACCCTGTCTCAGAAAACAAAAATAAAAATAAATGGTCTATTTTTTAAAAAGAAAGTTACCCAGGCCTAGAAAAATACGTGCGGTTGGTATACTTCCTTCAAGTCACATCCATGAGGACACAAATTGGGATACCGCTGTGCAAATTCTGCAGACAAAGTCTGAATTCAAACACTGAGCAACGTGACTGAGGCCTGTCTGTCTGAATGTCCAGGCCACAGCTACTTAAGGAGATTCCACATCCAGAGGATAGGGGCCCCAGGGCTCAACGCCAGGCCCAGCCCAGCTTCCCAGAGGGCGGCCCACACCTCTAACGGGGCAAGAGCAGGATCTAAGCAGACATTCCACTGCCTATGAATGTGCCTGTGGACCACCACTCCCAGGAAGGAGGCAAAACGACCAGGGCCGGGTGGAGACTGAAGTGTTCCTAAGTCAGGCTCAAGCAGTAGCAACCTGGGCTGGGTGCAGACTGGCTTCCCTCAGTCGAGTCTGTGTCTAGAATTGGGCTCTGTTTCTAGCTGCCCTGGGTGGACAGATTCCCTTGCCTTGGTCCTGCCCCTTTTCTTCCCTGCCTTGTGGTGGGAGAGGAAAGAGACCACCCTGCCCGAGTCAGACACAAGACCCTCTTCTCTGTTCAGCACTAAGGGGTCCCAGAGCGGCACCCCCAGCCCTCCTCCTGAGAAAAGCTGACCCACAATCATGCGATCATGAGCAATAAGCCTGCGTACCCTACCAGGTGTGCTGGTGCAAGCCTGTAATCCCAGCGGCTTGGGAGGCGGAGGCAGGAGGATCGCAAGCTCAAGACCAAAGGCAGTCTGCGTAACTTAGTGAGACCCTGTCTCAAAAAGTACAAAAATGGGCTGAGGGTGCAGCTCAGTGGTCCAGCACTTGCAGAGCATGCAAGTGTGAGGTCCTGGGTTCAACACCCCCAGTACCGAAAAAAAAGCCTCGTGTCTTTGCTTGGATGCATTTCTCCTCCCCTCCAGGCCCCTCTCTCTGCCGTTCAAACCCCACCTGCCAGTTGAATGTGACTTGGGAGGTTGGCATCAGCCCTTCTCTCCACACCTGGAAATTGCTGAAGGGCTGGAAAAAGAAAACATCGTTATCTGACATCACTCACCTTTGCCAACCATAGAGCGTGGGCCCCGCCCATCCTCACCCACCCGCCTCAGGCTCAGGCCCGCACAAGTCTCTCCATCCTGGGTGAACTCCAGGTGTGAGCTCAGCCCTCCGCTCCCCAGCCCACAGTCCAGAGAAACCTGCGGATTCTGTGAATGACAGAGGGAAGGAGGGAAGGAAGAAAGGAGGGAGGAAAGGAGGAAAGGAGGGAAGGGAGCAAGCCGTGAAGACTCGGGGGATGGTGGGGAGCCCTAGAGGCACAGCGGTGAGGCCTCCCCGACTGACTCCAGATAAAGTGGAGACAGACATGGGGCAGATGGCAGCTTTGCTCTTGCTTCTCCGGTCTTCTCTCAGGGCTCAGGCGCTCATGCTAAGCGCACCAGACGGGAGAGGGGGATCAGCAGAGATCCTGTGCCCTTGAAGAATATAGAATCTAAGACTGGGCGAGCCTTGTGCAGGCTCACAAGCCGCACCTATACCTAAGTGCATCGCGTCTTCTTCCATCCCATGAGAAGTCTGTATTTGCATCTTAAGAGTGGCAGATGTGGCTGAAAACTCAAAAACAGACTCGAAACCCTCTGGTGCGGGCTGGCCTGTGAGTCCCGGGTGCCTTTTGCAGATCTCTGCTGATCCCAGTGAGGAGAGCTCACTTCCAAAACAAAGGAAAACGGCAGGTCGCCCTATAAACACGCAAGTGCACACCCTATCTGACAGCAAGTGGGGCGGGGTCCCCAATGCCACGGAAGCACGTCTGCCTCCAGCAAGGAAGCATGAGGCGATCTTTCCACAAATGGAAACTGTTTCTTCAGGCTCTGCTGTTCTAACATGACAGGCAGGTCCTCCATGGGGGAGTTGCTCCAGAACTTTCTAATGAGTTTCCTGGCTGCAGTGACAAACAAGAGCAGCTATCGACTTAACGGGACTCTTTAAAAGGGAGAGAAACCTGCTGTTGGTTTTAGATGATTCTAGAATATCAGCCTGAAGCCATACTACTATGGCATTTGATCCTGCCAGATCTCAGAAGCTAAGCAGGATCTGGCCTGGTTAGTACTTGGATGGGAGACCGTCTGGGAAGACCAGGTGCTGTAGGCTTGGGAGAAGGACCCGGCAACCCACTCCCAAAAACCAGTCAGCCACTGAAAACCCTATGAATAGCACAGAAGCATGACAATAGTTTTTTGTCTGTTGTGCGTAGGGTCGCTGTGAGGCGGACACTGTGTACCTCACAAGACGCAGTGCACCTCACAAAAACAAAGTAACCAAGCACCACAGCACAGGGGAGCAACTCTGGCAAGGCTTGGGGGTGGCTCTGTGCCTTTGCTCACTCTGTTCCCTCTGCCCTGAGTGCCATCTGTTCCTCCACCCTCTCTCCTGCTCCGCCTTTGACCACCCACTCATCCCTCAGCACACAGCTGGGTTTCGCCTTGCAGAGGCCGCCCTCTGAGTCCCAGTCAGAGCCCAGCCCTCCTCCGCCGGTCCCCACTCAACCCATCCTGGTCTCTATTGCTGTCCCTGGGATACTTTCCAGGTTGACTATCACCTCCTCTGAGGCAGGATAGAAAGACAGGGAAGTCTGGGGGCCATGGAGAGGGAAAGAGCGTTCACCCCAGGATCTGGTTTGAATCTCACCAGCTGAGACTGGAGAACTTTGACACAACTCCCAAGAAGACTACTGTGAGGACGGCCTGCGGGGAGACATTTTAAATGATGAAAACTTTAAAACAGCAACAACCCAAGCTTAGGGTCAAAAATGTTTGCAACTTTTCGGTTTTGCCTTCCCCTCTAATTCTGTGCTTCTTTGAGACAGGCCCAGGGAATGTTTTGCCTTAAACCTAAACAATGGAACTTCTTCTGATCTTATTGGCACCTCCTTAGCCCATGGCAGCGGCCTTTCTAGGCTTTTGAGGCTCCTGTCACACTGAACGCCCAGAGCTGGGTGATCGGGGCTGACATCGCATGGGGTATGCCCTCAGCTAAAGAAAATTGGGGAGGATGTGACTGGGACCTCTTCTTCCGGCTCTCCTGGGGCGCCTATGTCTGTGTCCTGGATGCCCACCTCTCCCTGAGGGCCCAGCTGTGTCCGCAACCTTGCTTCACCCTCTCTGACCCACCCTGAGATTCTTTTCTATGATGAAGCCAAGGACCTGGCTTAACCCGAGTGGAGCCCCTTGGGGACCTCCTCAGGCTGGGCGGCCACGCTGAGCTGCACCAACCTGCTGTGTCACCCGGGACGTCTCTTCTAATCTCCAAGCTTATTGGTCCCTGTGTCCCCGGGCCCACCATGCGGCCTGATACAGAGAATGTGCTCACGATCGTTTGTTGAATGAACCAGAAAGGCTATGGGATTTCAGCTCTGCCATAACAAGAGTTCACGTCACAAGGAACAAACCAGTCAGACTCGGAGCCTTTCGGGCCTGAGAGGGACCTGTTTTCCCCAGTCTTCACGGTGGCCTTTGGGGATCTCAGCTCCTGGCCTTCACATCCTTCCCATGATGGATGGAGGCCGGTGCCTTTGAATAAGACCAAGCGACTAGGATGAGAGTGACAAAGTGCGACTTGGACAGGTCATAAAAGATGTGGCCACTCCTGCTTGCCCCACCTTGGAGTCCTTACTCCAGAGGCAGCCACGTGTCATGGAGACTCTCAAGCTGCCCTGTGGCAGGGACCACGGGACAAGAGGGTGACGCCTCCTGCAGACAGACAGCCCCCACTTGCCCCCCAAGGGAGGGGCCTCGCTGAACCTTCAGATGTTGCAGCCCCATCCACCGGGCTTCCTGACCATAACGTCATGGAAGATGCACAGACAGATCCACCGGCTCTAAGAAATGGCGAGATGACCAATTATTATTTCAGCCAGGAGGCCAACTCCTAAAGGCCCAGCTGGGCTGAGGCGGTGGTGGCAGCACCATCGGAAACCCAGGCCAGCAGCAGCTCCTCCCTCCCCTAGGACCTGCCCAGATGAGAGGGAACAAACCAGAAGTCAGTGCCGGAAAGAGATACCAAGGCCTTGTCTCTCGGGGGCTGAAAGCGTGGGGCAGGCACAGAAACATTCACGGGGTATTGCTGGTCATCTGAGACCTGCGCCCTATGTCCTTAATCCCATGTCCCATGGACACAGGCAAATAACCTAACCAGTAATGTCCCAGTATTGCTCAATCTCTCCATTTTTGAGCAGGGGTCAGACCTAGAAGGGAGGCCACTTGTCTGTGGGAGAGTGGCCGCGGAGGTGGACACAAAGCCACCTCCTCTGGCGTCTTGCTGTGCTGTTCTGCTCTCCCAGATGATGATAACGGGACCTTCTCCCTCCCCTCTCTTCCTCCCCTTCTCGCTCTTTCTATCCCTCTCTTCTCCCTCCCCGTGCCTCTCTCCAACACCTGGATGTTTCCAATGGCCCTAATCTTCAACATGTAGCAATAATGTAAAGCTTTGCTCAGGAGGCAGGTGGGCTCTGTGCTCCTGTGCGCATAGGAAGCCCCAAGAAAATAAGATGCAGAGAGAGGAGCTGGGCTGCACTCTACATGGGACTTCTGCCTAGGGAGACTTGGAGGAGATAAAGTGCCTTCCGGGAGGTATTAGTCCAAGCCCCTGGCTTCAGAGCCTACACAGGTTACCACAGGACCTGCCTGCCCTTGAGATTTCCTGGACAGCTACCTTAGGTCCCTCTTGAAGGTGAGTTGATGTTCAGATCCAATTTCCCTGGACCTCAAGAAGGGAAAGTCTCTCTCTCTTTCTTTCTTTCTTTCTCTCTTTCTTTCTCTTCCTCTCTCTCTCTCTCTCTCTCTCTCTCTCTCTCTCTCTCTGTCTCTCTCTCTCTCTCTCTACATCTATCTCTCTCTATCTCTCTCTCTCTCTCTCCCTCTCTCTCTCCAAATAGTACCAAGCATAAGGAGTTTCCATGCTTCCCCTTATAGAGGCTGAAAATTTTCAAGTCATGAATAAAAAGTGGCTCCCGGTGCTTTTCTGCATGAGCAAAGACAGAAGTTTTGAGGCCTCAAAGAAGCTATGGAAAGCTTTGGTGAAATGAATCAGAAGATTTGGAACTGTGTCTTCAGAAAGTCCCTTCTGCCTCTGGGGCCAGATTTTCGCCTCTGACATGGCCATGACCTCTCGCCCAGCCTTGAGCAAGGGACAGGAGGCAACTGGTGCTGTGTCTCATCTGGGGTGACCTCATCACTCAGAGATGCGGTGGGAGCCAAGGCAGGGGGCCGCCTGTGAGACCAGGACCAGAGGTGGGGGCTCCGTGGCCTAGGCTGGCCCCAATTCTCGAATCCTCTGTCTCTGCCAGGAGACAGAGGTCTCCAGGGTCTCTTGGGAGACCCTGGTCAGGCCACCCCTTCAGTGGCCTTGGTCTCTTCCTCGGGAGCATGAGAGGTCTGGATTACATCCATGTTTTGAAAAGTTCGCTTCTTCAAGTGCCATAGTTACAGTTTTGCATTTAAGATACATTATCTACTTGATATTTTAAAGCGACACTTCCCGTCTTTAATAAGTGTATTTTACATGAACACTTTCTGTCATTGTTATGAGTGGAAAACCGGCTTCCCTTGCTAAAAATAGAAGGAAATGGTAACAATAAGCATGCTGCCAACAAAATAATGTTAATAAGCTCTGCCTGGGTGTTTTTGCCTCGGCAAGGAAGGTCTGCTCTCCCCCTCACTGTCCGCCCATGTCAATCCTACAATCACCCCAGACGCCACCAGGGGTGCGTATCCCAAATTTTGGCAAACATTGCATTTGCAACACATCTCAGAGTTTTTCTGGTGGCCCTTTTCAAGGCTGCCATTTTAATTATTTTTCTGTTTCTTTCCCGGTTCTCTGAACCCTCCCCTGCAATCATTATAACCCATGCGAACATAATCGTGCGGTCTAAAAGTGCACACTTTAGAAGACCTTTTCTTTTTCCATGGGCAGCCCACAGAACAAGGGACCGGCATTGTGTTCTGAGAGAGATAAGGGGCTCTGTTTCCAAAATCCCCTCCCGCTGGCTCGGACAGATACCGTGGTGGTTCCTGACAGGAAATCCCCTTCTGCCTCATGGAAAACCCCAGAAGGAGGTAGAGCAGCCCCAATGGGGCAGTCAGCCTCCACCCACAATCATAGCACTGAAAAAAATTCCATCATTTCAGGCCAGGGACTCGAAGCCCATGGACCCAGGGGTAGACACACTCACAGGGACCTGGGAGGAGACACCGAAGCCACAGTCGCCTTGCTGTTGGCCGTGACCAAGAGGCCCGAGGTGGTTTTGCCTCTTATAATAATTTGATGAAGACTGCAGAGGAAGAGGTATCAGCCTCAATTTCCAAACCAGAAAAGCAAGGCCAAGGGGCTCTGCCCAGCACTGAACTCAAGCAAGCTTTGCCAGTTCAACAAACAACCAACTCTGGAAACTTTTCTCCTATTCCGTCATTCTTTCTGTCCCTTCTCCTTTCTTCAGAGACGATGCCAAGATCAAGGTCAACCTGACCCTCTCTGACAGACCTTCTGCTCCCTTATCCACCTTCCCACCCCATTACCGTTAGTGGGCATGACGCACTTCCAAATTTGTTGCCTGGTCTGTTCCGGAACTCACACAGCTCCGCCCTCCAAGGCACTCATAACACTGACCTGGGCCCCCACAGCAGAGAGAGGGGAGAACTATGGGAAGAGGAGAGATGGCGTGTGTTGAGGAGCCCCATCCATCCCACTCCTCTGGGGCCGCATCCTCTCCCCAGGCCTTCCTCTCCTGATGAGGGAGTGAGGTGCCCTCTGTGCTGTCTCCCCTATCCGGAAGGGCCAGCCTCCAGCCCCAGAATCCAACTGAGTCCAGCTTCAGAGTTGGGCTCCACCCCGAGTCCTGTGTAGCACCCAGCTTTCCAAGTCCTCCTCAGCCTGGGGCAGGCAGATCGTGAGCCAAGGCCTGAAGGCCCCCAAGGGCTGACAGGAGTACAGCTTGTCCTCTGCGGTGGTTCATCTGTAAACCGTCCTAGAGACCAGGTGGAAATGAGGGGGCTCCACCTCAAGACTCACATTGTCTCACTTAAAATTAGTAAGGGGCTAAGCGCTGTGGTGCACATCTATAACCCCAGGGACTCGAGAAGCTGAGGCAGAAGGAGGGTGAGTTTGGGGCCAGAGGCAGCCTGCACAACTTAGTGAGACCCTGTATCAGAACAAAGAACAGAAAAGGGGTTGGGGGTTCAGCTCAATGATAGAGCACTTGCCTAGCATGTGTGAGGCCCTGGCTTCAACTCCCAATACTAAAAAAAAAAAAAAAAAAAAAAAATGCAGGACATAGGGTTAGGCTCAAGGAAAACCCCACCATTGGCCAGAATCCCTGGTTCTTGCTTACAGAGCCTCACCTCTAGTCACCCTTGTGGCCTGGCAAGTCTCTGTCCTCACACTGGAGGGATCTTTGAGAACCTGTTGTCCAACAGCTCCCAGCTCTTTACCTACCAAGGACCCTTTCCAGTCCCTAAAAGTCTTGTCTTTTTTTTTTTTAATTATTTTTTTTTACCAAACAAACCACAATGATGTGTGATTTATTTTCTTTTGTATTCCTTCAAAGACATGAGAGATGCCCATCAGCGCCCCGGGCAGCAGGTAGGCCATGGCTGTGGGGCCATCCATTCTGCGGATGCCCACGGGTACCTGCATATCCTACTTCTGGACGCTGCTTTGTGAGTAACTGTCAGTTTTTTACCCTCTTACACTGGTTTCCTATGCCGTATAACAAGGTACCACAGACTGGGTGGCTTAAATAGATAGACGTTTATCCGCTCCGTTCTGAATGCCAGAAATCCGAAGTCAAGGTGTTAGCAGGATCAGCTCCTGCTGGAAGCTCTGAGGGAGACTCCATCACACGCCTCTGTCCTGACTTCTGGACGCTTCTAGCAATCCCAGGTGTTCCCTAGCTTGTTGCAACAGCACTCCAGTCTCTGCCTCCTTCTTCACGTGGCCTTTTCCCCTCCGTCACTGGCTCTGTTTCCCCTGCTGTTTTCTTCTCTTCTAAGGACAAACGCCATTGGATGGATGGGCCATCCTACATCCCAGATGATCTCATCTCCAAATCCTTAGCTTAATTACATCTATGAAGACCCTACATCTAAATAAAGTCACGTTCCCTTCACAGGGGCTGGGAGTTGAGACTCGGCGTACCTTTTGGGAGGATGCCATTCAACCCAGTGCACTAGGCAACTCTAAGTTCCATGTGGACACAGACTGTATCTGTCTTGCTGTTTAACTGGTTAGCAATCATCCCCTGAAAACATTTACCACATGAATATATACACTGAAACTGAAGGCAAGATCGTTGGCATTTTTTTGCTGTTTGGGAGAGAGAAGCTTCTGCTGTACTTTCTGTTTTGTTTTAAATGTAGTTTGACCCTCAAAGTTCATGGGCTGGAAGCTTGGCTGTTTGGGAGAGAGAAGCTTCTGCTGTACTTTCTGTTTTGTTTTAAATGTAGTTTGACCCTCAAAGTTCATGTGCTGGAAGCTTGGCTCCATGGAATAGTACTGAGAGATGATGGGAACTTTAAGAGGTGGGGCCTAGTGGAAAGTGATTAGGATATGAGCACCATCTGTAGAAGGGATTAGTGTGTGTCTCAGTGGAGTGGGTTAGGTCTCTTCAGATTGGATAGTTACTGAGAGAGTGGGTTGTTATAAACCAAGGCCTCCCCAAATGTTCAGCCTCTTTCTCGGGCACCACTCACTGGTCTTACACACCCTTCTGCCACATGATGCCATCTGCTATGTTATCACACAGCATGAGGTCCTCGTTCAATGTAGCTGCCCCCATTTGAACTTTTGGCCTCCAAATCCATAAGCCAAAATAAACTTCTTTTCCTTATAAAGTACCCAGTCTCAGGTGTTTTATTATAGCAACACAAAATGGATTAAGATCCTCTCTAAAATATGGCAGATGATTGTTTCTCCAGGAGTCTAACTACTAGAAACATAAAAATAAGGAAGTTGTTTTTAAATGTACTCAAAATGAACAGCTATCCTGGCATCATGCCACAGTGATAAAAAATAGAGTAATAAATGTGGCATAGAGTGTAGGACTGGCATCATCTACCTCTATTGGACATGGAGAGTCCATGAATAAAATCATGGCAGGTGAACCACGTCACATGGCCAACTTGTTCATGATGGTAACTGCAAGATACAGTCATGTTGAAGCCAGTGTTGGCCAAGGCACTTATGCCCTTGCCTCTTGCTTATTTTGTCCCAAACTTTTCCTCTTACATTGCATATCATACCAATATGCCTAATACAGTCTTTTCAATCACTGGGAAGGCTTTCTGCTGGAGATTTTAGCATTGGAAATGTTTATTTGGAATGCTTCAGGTCCTGAATGATCATGGCTGAATGATCAGAAGCTCCCAGTATTGAAGTCATCTGGCCAGCTCTCACCACGTTCCAACTCCCACTCAACACGCTCCTCTCTCTTGACTTCCTTCTGTTGCCTTCCCACCCAGACCAGATTGGACCCTTAGGACAAAAAAAACCAGGCATATGATAGGTCTTGAAGAGGGCTGGCAAAGGGTGTGTGGTGGGGATGCAGTTGGGTGCTCAGTTGTAGAGGTGAAGAGAGGGTGCCATGAAAGAAATGTCAAAATCGAGCAACCACAGCATCATGGGGGCTAGGATTTAGCTCAGTTGATAGAGTACTATGCTGCAATCTCTGAGGTCCCAAGTTCAATTCCCAGCACTGCAAAAATGGGAGAAGGACCTGGAAATCCACTCCCAAGGCAATTCCGAAACAGTCAGCCATTGAAAACCCTTTGAGGGTCGCTATGAGTCGGATACAGACTCAACGGCACCTAACAACAACAACAACAGCATCATGAAAAAAAGGTCATCTTATACAAATAGGCAATTTTCATTAGGCTCCCTTGCAAATTTAAAATTCTTAAGTATGAGAATTTCATTAAGTGGCATTTATAGTGACCTTAAATTTTCTCAAAGTTGGCGTGCACTTTTCAATCCTATATACTTTACCTGGCACATAGTCAGAAATATTTCATCTATAACATAAGAATGACTTACTTCTTGAAATGTCCTAACAATTAAATAAGATAATGTATATGGAAAGGGCACAAATTGTAATGATCTCTAGTTATATAAAGCTTGAAAATAGCTATAGGTTATTTACAAATCTTTAAAGACTATAATCCATTTCTATTTACTGCCTGAACATTTTGTATTAATTGATGCCGGATATAAACAGTAGCATACTGATAAGTGTTTAAAAACTAGTTTTCTTGGCATAGGAGAAAACTCTGTTTGTATCATTTGTCAATTTCTGTGATATAAATATTTCCACCCTGGCCAATGTCCTGCTACCAACATAATGTCACTGATTCATTCGATTTCATATGACCATATCATTGCAGGTGGAAAGAGAGCCATACACTCAGTTTCATGAGGCAGTAAGAGCCAGCTTGGGCACACACCAACCGGATAGAAAATGCACACCTCAGTCATTCATAGGTATTTCCTCCATTCACTCTAAGGACCTGGGTTCAATCCCCAGCACCACAAAAAACAGGAGAAAGACCTGGCGGCGCTCTCCTGAAACAATCAGCCATTGAAAACCCTGGGAGTAGCAGAGAAGCACTCATATAGTGCTGGGCATGGCACTGTGTCTGGGAGCATTTCGTTCTGTTGTACATAGGGTCACTATGAGTCAGACCCAACTCGACAGCACCTAACAACAACAACAACAAGTTATTCATAGTTTTTTTTCTTTTTACAAAAGGAAAAACTTCATAATCCTATAGCCTACAAATATATATATATATATATATATATCCATATGCATACATTAAATAATAATATATATTTATATTTATTAATAATATATTAATATATATTCTTTGCAGTACTGGGGAATGAATCCAGGGCCTTGCATATACTAGAGAAGCTCTCTACCACTGAGCTACATCCCCAGTCCCAAATAATTACTATTTATCTTTTGATAGTGTTCTACTATTTTATCCATCTCAAATATATACACACATTTATATTCTTTAGCAAAAATATAATGGCAGAATATATATTATTTTATAGACAAAAAATGGTTATGAAGACCTTTATAAACTTATATAGGAACAAAATGTTAGCCACTAAGTGAAACAGGCACCTTTAGGGGCAAACTCCTATATTAACATACCTTATCCTTTTTTTCAACTAAAATTTTTAGGAAAAAACTGAGTATGCCTAGAGGTATTCCCATCTGTCATCTTTTTGACCCGAGCTGAGCATGCCCAAAAGTGTTCCTGTCTGCCATTTTAATCTTTCGAACATGTGCTTTATGACCTTGAGCTAAGCATGCCCCCAAATATGGCTTCCACCTTTCCTTCTTGAACTATGACCTTAAATTGAGAATGCTCAGGAAGGTTTTCCTTAATTAAACATGCTCAGGAATGTGCCTGCCCTAAGTTGCTTTGCTGTATGACTATGTATGTTGTTGTTGTTGTTAGGTGCCATCATTTGGGTTCAACTCATGGCAACCCTAGGTAAACAGAAAGAAACACTACCCTACACTCTGCCATGTATATGATCTTTTTGTGTTTGTGCCCATTGTTGCAGCCACTGTTTCTTTTCATTTTGAGTCACACCTCATCAGCAAAAGGAGGTCCCAGGGGCTTTACTCCATTCCTGTCATTAAGGTCAACTCTACTCTGAGGAGGCAACTCTTCCCCAGTCATTTCTTGAACATCTTCCAGCTTGGAAGACACATTTCCCAGCACTATATTTGACAGTGCTTCTCTGCTATTCATAGGGTTTTCAATGGCTAATTGTTTTGGGAGTGGGCTGTTGAGTCCTTCTCCCTAGTCTGTCTTAGTCTGGAAGCTCAGCTGAAATCTATCTAGCATAGGTGGCCCTGCTGGTATCTGAAATACTGGTGCCATAGCTTTCAATATCATTGCAACACACAAGCCCCCAGAGCACGACAAGCTGACAGACACACGGGAAGGAATACGTATGGGCCACCCAAATAAAATCCACATGCTTCTTCTGTTCAAGGAGGGTATTGCTTTGGAAATAACTTCCATATTTTCCTTACTTGCTGTTTCTTGGCTGTGCTTATTTTTGGCTTTGCACTCACTGAGATGCAAGCCTGTTATGGTTGATTACAAAAATGCCATTGTAACCTAACAATATCCATTCATCATAAAAAAAAAAAAAGTAAGGAACATGTTGCTGGGATTTAGCTCAGTTGGTAGAGCAGCTGCGCTGCAGTCTCTGAGGTCCCGAGTTCAATTCCCAGCACCCCCAAAATGGGAGAAGGACCTGGCAATCCACTCCCAAGGCAATCCCGAAACAGTCAGCCATCGAAAACCCTATGAGGGTCGCTATGAGTCAGATACCGACTCGACAGCACCTAACAACAACAAGGAACATGTCAGGGAAAAGTGTAATGATTGCAAATGTTCAGCTGCTTGGTCTTAGGAATTAAAGCAAACACATCATTTGCAGGAAAACAAGGCTCTTTAAATCCATCTTTGGAAATAAAGTTCAAATTGGAGAAGAGGGAAAGAGATTTAAGTCTGTCCAGCCCAACCTCCTTAGCCTGGAATCTCCTCTGCATACTCCTTCCCACCCCTCCCCATCTCCCCAAGTGACCAGCAGCCCTGTCCTCCTGCTCAGTTAGGGCCTAGTCCCCAGCAGCTCCCCCTCTCGGCCCTAACTTAGGCTTCAGGCCACCAGAAGCAGGTGGGTCCCTCTCAAAAATAGCAGTACCTCAAATACTCAGTAACTGTTCTACTGCTCTCCTCCATTCAGGCTGAATGCCCTCTTGGTGGGGCTGGGCTTTAGCTCAGTTGCTCGAGTGTTGCTCCATAATTCCTGAGGACCTGGGTTTAATCCCCAGCACTGCAAAAAATGAAAGAAGGATGTGGCAGTCCAGTCCACTCCCAAAATAATCTGAAGCAATCAGCCATTGAAAACCCTATGAGGGTCACTATGAGTCTTCATGGCACCTAACAGCAATCCTCTTGGTGGGACCTCCATTGTCCACACAGCAGGTCTTCCTGTCACTTCTATCCAGGCAGACTTCAGTTCAGAAGTGAGGTGCCTAGAAATGAAAACACAGGGCATCTCCACGTGGTTCATCAATGAAATCTTTGGCGCCAGCTGAAGTTGAATGAAGGAGACAAACACTGTCCAGCCATCTGGATGCTCATGTGCTAGTGCGGGTGGGGAGATGGGGGAAAAAAATAAGAAAAATGTCCAAGCATGATAGATCCTCTGGTCTTAACTCTCTCTGCAGAGAGTTAAGTATGTTCCTATGACAAAGGGTGACAGGTGACAGCAGCCGTAGCCCTGTGTCATCCGATCCTGTCAGATCTTGGAAGCTAAGTAGGGTCGGGCCTGGTTAGTACTTGGATGGGAGACCGCCTGGGAACACCAGGCGCTATAGGCTTGGGAGAAGGACCTGGCAACCCACTCCCAAAAATCAATCCGCCATTGAAAACCCTATGAATAGCAAAGACGCACTGACAATCGTGTTTCGCCTATAGTGTTTGTATGTAGGGTCGCTATGAGTCAGATACCGACTCAACAGCACCTAACAACAACTCAGCCTCCCTGAGGTGCTAACATTTCTGCTGGGACCCTAGTGATAAAAAGGAAGAAAGACTAGCTTAAGTAAAGTCCTGGAGGTGGCAGAGACCTCACCTCCACCCTCTCCCCTTCCCCTGCCCCAGCTGGCAGCTTTCCCTCCAGACCTCAGGCATTTCCCACACAGGTCTAACCCAGAAGGGTGTGGCTCAGCCCCTGGACCCTGCTCTGACCATCATTCTGGGAAGAAGGTGCCTCTTTTCCAGGCCCTTGGGATACCTTTTTCCCCCTTTTATTGGTAAATATTGGTGGGGCACAGAGTAATACAGCATTGGTATTTTCCATTATGCATCTATTACGTCACTTCTGGTTACACTTTTATCAACTTAATGAGGTTTATAGAACCTTTTGACAAATATGTAGTAAAATTTATATGCATATTTGGGTTATTGTTGTTGTTAGGTGCCGTCGAGTCAGTATCAGACTCATAGCGACCCTCATAGGGTTTTCAATGGCTGTCTGTTTCGGGATTGCCTTGGGAGTGGGTTGCCAGGTCCTTCTCCCATTTTTGTGGTGCTGGGAATTGAACTCAGGGCCTCAGAGACTGCAGTGCAGCGCTCTACCCACTGAGCTAAATCCCAGCCTCATATTTGGGTTATGTTCCCCTATTTTTTCCATGTACTCATGAGGTTGCATCGTTTACACTGAGATTATCCTCTCCCCTTTACCCCTCTACATTGATTCTCCTCCCCACCCCACCTTCTGCAATCTTCATTTCCCTTTGCTAGTTCCCTCCTTCCTTCTTTCTACTGGTTATATTATGCCTCCTTTGCTAAGTTCAACTGTGCATTTTTATGTCAACTTATATATAAGATTTTTTCTTCCTTTAAGTAAGATTCAGCTCCCACATATGAGTGAGAACATAAGGTATTTCTTTTTTTGAGCTTGTGTTTGTTCACTTAAGATGATATTCTCCAGTTCTATCCATGTTGCTGCAAATGACATTTTTTCACTTTTTTATTGCTGAGTAATATTCTATTGTGTATATGTACCATAATTTTTTTATCCATTCTTCTATTGATGGGCATCTTGGTTGGTTCCATAAGGGGATACCTTTAAAGACAGAAATTTTAGAGTAGAATTTCCATAGCCTCAAAGAAAAAGAATTAGATGGCTTTCCAGGAACCCATCCCCTTCTCCTCCAGCGTGGAGCCAAACACCCTTGTCAAAGGCACCAGTCTGCTTCCCTGAGAGGGTGGCTGGAAAATGAGGTACTCTGTAGCCCCAAATCTCTAGGGAACCTCAAACTTTCCCCTGAGCCTGTACCATCCAATACCCCATTGGCCTCCAAAGCTACTGGATACTTTAGGAGGCAGCAGAGATGTCCTGCAGGCTGACACTGGCTGTGTGGTCTCAGCCTCCTGTGGCCTTCAGCTCCAGGGCTCCTCCTTGACCCATCTCTACAGTGCTGCCTTCCACTCCCCATGGGAGCGCTTCCAGAATGGGCACTTTGCTGATCCTAGAAGACCTAACACTCTCCCTAGCAGAGGAAGAGAGCTAGATCTTTGCTGGAAGGAAGCAAAGAAAGGGAGAAGGAAGGGGAGGGACGTCAGTTCAGGAATGAGCATTGTGTTCTGTCTGCAGATTTGGGAGAGCGCCTTATCTTATCTCTCCCTCCTCTCATCCCACCAGCAGATGCCTGTAGTATCTGGTTAGACTGGAGGTGGGGCAAGGTGTGGGGACTCAGACCCTGTCGTGGGCAGGAAGTGCTGGGACAGGGAAGAGGCCCTGGGCTTGCAGGGAGAGAGGGGGCGGGCTGACCGGCTGACCACGCCTCCGCTGCTCCCTGCTCTTGGCCAGCGCTGGGCAGGCCCAGGGAAGTCCTGGGCTTTTCTTCTCTCCAACTTCTGGAGATGGGCCAGAAGGCCCCACCCACTCAAGGCCCAAGGGGTCACCGCACAGACTGCCTGGTTCCTATGAAAGGCTGAGCGCCTGGGTGAGAGACTCCTTTGGCCTGGACTCTTGGCCTTTCTGTGGCTCCAGAATTCTGAGCACTCTGATGTGCGTTCACCACCTGACAAGTCAAGAGAATAGATGTTCCCACACTGGCAACAACAGCAGTAACACCTGACCTGACCCAGGTGGGCACATGGGCGAGGCGTGGCCTGGCAGAGGCTGCCTGTCTGTTCTAGTCTGCGGCCTGATCTAAGTCACTCCATGCAGAATTGTAGCTTTCAGGCTGTGCCTTCCCCCTGGACTGACTCCGTTTCATAAAACAGCAGTGTGCTTCGTTTTTAATGCAGATGCTGAGGCAGGATGACTGGACATCTCGTTTGTCCAAATGAACCACCATCTGTCCAGGATGAACCAAGAGACACAGACTGATCAGAAACTTATTTACACAAATAAAATGTTACCACCTGTGCACTTATCAAATTAAGTCAAGAATACATGAGGCCGGGTGCGGAGGCAGGAGGATCACAAGTTGGAGACCAGAGGCAGTCTGTGTAACTTAGCAAGACCCTATCTCAAAAAAGCGAAAAAGATGGGCTGAGGGTGCAGCTCAGCGGTCCAGCACTTGCAGAGCATGCAAGCACAAGGGCCTGGGTTCAACCCCCAGTACCGCAAAAAAAAAAAAAAAAAAGTCAAGAATACATGGACATATGGACATATCAAAGTCATATTGGGCCAGGCACAGTGGTACATGCCTGTAATCTCAATGACACAGGAGGCACAGGCAGGAGGATCACGAATGTGAGGCCAGAAGCAGCCTGGGTAGCTTAGCAAGACCCTGACTCAAGATAAAAAGTACAAAATGGACTGGGAATGCAGCACAGTCAAAGAGCACTTGCAAAATACCTGTGAGTCCCTGGGTTCAACTCCCAAGTACAGAAAAAATACATTTTTTTCAACAAAATGAGACCCGTGGACTTATCAAACACACCAGACCAACAAATGGCGTGATTCCTCTACCTGGATCATATAAAAGGAGGATTCCTAACGCTGGGGTATGGTGGCACCGACTGACTCATCATCAGACCATGCAGCACATGTGTCGGGGGTAGAGAGACCAGGAACTCCTCGCTCTGTCCCCAGGGCTAATATCTTATCTCTCCATCTGCAGTGACTCTTAGCTTCTGTGTCCGATCCTTGCTTTTGCTTTTAATAAGGCCTCTTTAACCCTTGCATAGGAAGACTCATTAACAACCTGCGTTATGCAGATGACACCACTTTACTTGCTGAAAATGAAGAGGATTTAAAACATTTACTGATGAAGATCAAAGATCATAGCCTTCAATATGGGTTATGACTAAACATCAACAAAACAAAAATCCTTACGACTGGGTCAGCACGCAACTTCACATTAAATGGAGAAAAGATTGAGGTTGTCCAAGATTTTACTTTGCTTGGCTCTATAAGCAACACCCGTGGAAGCAGCAGTCAAGAAATCCAAAGACGCATTGCTCTAGGAAAAGCTGTGGCAAAAGATCTCTTTAGAGTATTGAAAAGCAAAGATGTCACATTGAAGACGAAGGTGCGTCTGACTCATGCCATGGTATTTTCAGTGGCATCATATGGTTGTGAAAGCTGGACATTGAACAAGAGAGACGGAAAAAGAATTGATGCTTTTGAATTGTGGTGCTGGAGACGTCTATT
>VMDO01001866.1:67118-109482 GCA_007922755.1 Pedetes capensis | reverse complement strand
GGCTTAAACATAAATAAGATTGTTTGCCTGGCACAGAATCGGCAAGTGTTTCGATCTGCTCTACATAGGGTCGCTATGAGTCGGACTCGACTCGACGGCACCTAACAACAACAACAACCCTTTCATAGCTATTTTGTAACACGTTGTGTTGCTAAGTGCCATCGAGTCAGATCTGACTCACAGTGACCCTAAGTACAACAGAATGAAACACTCCCCAACACTGTGCCACGCACACAATCTCTTTATGTTTGAGCCCATTGTTGCAGTCACCATGTTTCTTCTCATTTTGAGTCATGCCACAGCAGCAAAAGAGGGACCAGGGGCTTTACTCCATTCCCATCATTAAGGCTGACACTACTTTGAGAAGGCAACTCTTCTGCAGTCATTTCTTGAGTGCCTTCTTGAGAGCCTCCAGGTACAATTTCTGACACTGTATTTGACAGTGCCTCTCCACTGTTCATAGGGTTTTCAGGGGCTAACTCTTCCAGAGCGGGCTGCTGGTTCCTTCTCCCTAGTCTTAGTCTGGAAGCTATCCACCATGGGTGGCCCTGCTGGTATCTAAGATTCCAGTGGCATAGCTTTCAGCACCACGGCAACTTTCAAACCCACACAGCATGACAAGCTGACAGACGTGGGGAATTCTGTAAAATACATATGTTCATACATATATACATACACATATATATAACTGTGTGAAGTGTAATGTGTGATCTGAGAGTTAATATCAGTAATTAAGATGGGAATAAAAGAATCTGTGTTTGCCAATGGCCAGAGTACCATGTGAAATCAGTAGTTTATGCGAGCCTGCTGTGTCAGAAACATAGATGAACATGCTTGTGCCTTTCCACAATGTCAGAATTTATTGAATAACAACAAATTCACAAGCTGTGGAAGTTTCTTTGGCATTAATTTACCACATATTCCTGACTTCACTTGATAGTCAGTGCCCTTTGGCAATCACAGATTCTTTTACTCCAGTTTAATTACAGGGTTGTTGGAGGCGCAGAGCCAGTCTCAAGGTGGAAGCTGAGGAACCACATGGCTGGTTTGAGGCCAGGGGCAGGGCCACGTCAGGGCTAGATGCAGGGCCAGTTCAAAGGTACAGGCTGGCTCAGGACAAAGGCAGTTCTCAGTGGTCTGTGTTAAGCAGAGGGATTGAGCTGAAGCCCCAAAACAGTTGGGAGTTTGTCTCCTGGGCACCCCCAAAACACATGCACCAGGTGATCTGGTAACAGGTAGATGCCACAGTTTGTGGTCTTTTCTTTTATGTGGTCCAGGTAAGGGGGCTATATCGTTCATTGGTCTGGGTGTTCCATTAGTTCATGGCCTGTTGCTTCTGATATATTTTTGACACACCGCTGTGTCCATGTGCTCCTAACTTGGTTCAATAAGGCCATAGGTGGTAATATTTTATTCAGGGTTGGGGTTTAGCTCAGTTGGTAGAGTGCCGCACTGTGCTCTCTGAGGCCCTGGATCCCCAGCACCACAAAAAATGGGAGAAGGCCTGGCAGCCCACTCCCGAAACAATCAGCCATTGAAAACCCTCTGAACAGCAGAAAAGCACTGACATAGTGCCGTGCATGGCACAGTGTTGAGGAGTGTTTCATTCTGTTGTACACAGAGTCACAATAACAACAATATTTTATTGTTGAATAAGTTATTATCAGCCTGAGCCTCATGGTTTAGGCTGGGCAAATGGCGGTTGTTTCTGGGTACAGACAAGATACAGCATCATCTTGCCTCAGCATTTACACCCAAAATGGAGCAGACTGCTGTCTTATGCTGTTAGTAACATTTCCTCGTTCATTCATTCATTCATGCCACATGTGTTTTCTTGGGCTCCCCACTTGATTGTGGATCTCTCAGGGCTCAGAGAGACATGACACACGGCCTCTGTTCTCTAAGGGAGGTGAGACAAGACATAGCTATAAATGACCACATACGGGGTGGGGGGTCATGTGCCTTGCTATGGAGTCTGTGGTCAGGACGGTGCTCAGGAAACACAGAACCTTGGATGAGGTAGCACCTGAGCCAGGCACTGGGGGTGGGGAAAGCTCTCCCCAAGGGGCAGGGGGCTCATGCAAATGCCTTTCTGTGGGGTACAGACTGGAAGGAGGTAAGGCAGAGGCTGGAGACCCGCAACAGAGGCCTCAAGCATCCGGCTAAGTAGTTTGGCATTTGCCAGTCCTGGTGAAGTCACTCACTAGCTATGGGGCCTCAGGCAAGTCGATGACACACATGTGTCTCGGTCTCCTCATCTGTAAGACAGGAACGCAAGTACTATCCACCTCCGTGCTGGGAGGAGGGAGGGAGGGAGGGAAAATGAAGAGGGGAGTGTGTGGAGCCGCACAGATGTTCCACCTAAGTTTTGTCATTATCCCTGCAACTCATTTCTTCCCGAAGATCAAATGAGGTTTTCAATCAGAGGAGGTGCACGGTCAAGGGTGTGCTTTAGGAAGATGATTTTGGCAGTGAGGGGCAGGATGAAGACACTCAGGGAGGCGAGGGCCCCGTGGGAGACGGGTTGGCTCGCCTGAGCCTGAGTGGGTGAAGAACCAGAGAGGGTTGGGGACAGGGAGCAGAGCAGGGAAGGGGAAGTGGGCTGCGGTGAGTGCACGGGGCCTGACTGAGGAATCCCTGGCTGGGGACAGCTCAGAGCTGAGCAGGCAATGGGGCCTGACTGAAAAAACCCCTAGGTGGGCGCCGTGAGAACGCTGCACAGAAACAGATGAACACGTTTGTGTCATCTCAAATGTCAGAATTTACTGAATAATGATACATTCACAAACTACACCAGTTTCACTAGCTTTAATTCACCAAGCACTACTGTGGACATTAGGCCATGCCTTGGTCTAAGTTACTCCACATGGTACAAAAAAAACAACTCGCAGGCTTCGCCTGACAGTAAGGTTGGAGCCAGGATCAGGAAGTGCCCGGCGCCAAGGATCTCTAGGTGGTGAGTGGGCACTGACCAGCAGTCGCCAACACAGCACCACCTGCTCCCAAAGTGAATCAGACTTTGGCTTGTCCAACCTGGAGGCCTCCCACCAGTGGAGATCTGTGCAGCTGAACACTAGGGCCCAGATTCTCCCCCTGCTGGGGGCCGATCTGCCCAGGGGGCGGGGAGGAGCGCCTGCATGTGGGGAGTGCCTTGTGTAGTCATAGTTTCCAGGGACAAGTCGCAGCAGGGGTTCTTAATCTTGGCTTCTCAATCTTGGCTCTGCAAGCTCCTGGGGAGCTTAAAAAAGGCGGCCACGCCTGGGCCCCTCCCTAGACCCACTGGGAGGTCCAGCACAGAGTGGGCCCACAGGTGGCATTTTCCAAAAGCTCCTGGGGTGTTTTCAATGTGCAGCCAGGACTGAGAATCACTAACTCACAGCGAGATGGTGGGAGACAGTGGGAAGCAGATGTCAGTCCCCAGCGGTGGGGGTGTGGACACCTGTAGAGGAGAAACAGATGTGCAGATCTCAGAAGATAGGAAACTGCTGCGGGTAAGCAAGAAGGAGCTTGCAGAAGGCAGCCTTTGGCCCCTTTCCCAGATTGTAATCAAGCCGGGGAGAAGCCGAGGGAGGAGCAAGGTGAAGTCATCTGTGAGCTGGGCAGAGGCTGGAGGGGTCAAGGCAGGTCCTCGCTTCCAGACACACGAGGCTGGGAAAGGCCACATCTGCCCCTTCGATAGGGCAGCTGAGCACAGCCCCAGTGCATCATGGGTATGGCAGGAAGGAGAATAGGCCTTTTCACCAGGAATTATGACACAGATGCACTTTGATGAGAAGTGTGCAAAGAGTGAAATCTCAGAAAGGAGAAACTGAGGATTGGCTGTGTGCCAGGCCCTGTCCTGGAAGGCTGCCACGAGAAGGCATGTGACAGGGACCTCAAGTTGGGTTTGGGTCACCAGGCCTGTCAGGAATGGATAGAAATTAGGTGTTAAAAGATCCAGGGGCAATCCAGTGAACACGGTGAGTTACCTAGTATGTGGAATTTGAGAGGTCTAAAATAATTCAGCTAACATCAGTTCCTGGTTAACATCCTGGAGAATTTGGAGGAAATTTCACTTGAATTGAATTAGTTTGGGTTTCATCATCCCTGTTTGACCCGAGCTAGTTTCAGTATGTTCATCAGGTCAGTTCTGCCCAGCTAAATGTCAGCTTTTTGTGTGTGATTCATATTTCAGACACTGTTGTTGTTGTTAGGTGCTGTTGAGTTGGTGTTCAACTCATAGCAACCCTACTTGCAACAGGTGAAACACTATTGTCAGTGCTTCTCTGCTGTTCATAGGGTTTTCAGTGGCTTGTTGTTTTTTGGGACTGGGTTGCTGGGTCCTTCTCCCAAGCCTACAGCACCTGGTGTTACCAGGAGGTCTCCCATCCAAGTACTAACCAGGGTCGGGCCTGCTTAGCTTCTGAGATTTGACAGGATCGGACGCCACAGTGGTATGGCTGCAGGCTTCCCACACTGAGCACTTACCTAATACTTAAATCACAGGTAAAACATCCATTTGATTGAGCCAGTTATTAAATCACTGAGTGAAGAGGAGAACTAGAGCAGCAAACTATATCGGAAATCTGTTAGGAGAGAGAAAAGTACCCTATTTATAATTTATAAAATCCTTGATATTGGAGACATATACAATGGCTGAAACTTGAAATGAACCAGAAGTTCTCCTTCCCTAAACCGTAGGCCCAAAGTGCAAAACCAAACAAACAAAAACCCAGAGAACTTTAATCTCTGTCAGTTCCCTGTGCAATGGTTAGGTGAATTGACTATGACTAAAATAAATTCCTAAGATCAAAGTGAAATTAAATATAACTAAACATTTAAGCTGGATGAACAAAACTTCAAAGACATGTTCAAAAAAGGATGAAAATAGCCCCTCCAACAAGAATTTGTTCAAGTGTTTTTTAAAAAATTGCTTTGCTTTTGGTAAATTGGGAAATAACAGCAAACAGATCATTGGCAGAACTAGACTTTTGGCAAATTGATTTTCAGAGAAGTGGCTTTCAGAGAATGGGGTTTCCCGGAGTGACCTAAAGCTGCCTGGGCTCCTCAAATGCTCCTTGGCCCCCGTCCACTCTCCTGAGTGCTCCGGACTCGGGCAAGGAGGCTCTGTGCCCCTGGGCTGTGGAGAAGAGCCTGCCATCTGCGCTCACAGGGCCGATCCATGGCCAATGCTGCCACCATTTCTGTGCACCCTCCCTAAGGCATCAGGTGTGACTCTGGACTGCACACTTCTAGGACACCTTCTGCCAGGTAGATCCTGGCCACCCCCCTCCCCACAGCTGGCCCAGGAGATTCCCCTGGACGGGGTTGCCCAGGAGACCCTGTAGCAGTGCTTAGGATGGGAGGTGGCTCTTCTGGTCACTTAAATTCCATTCCAGGTGCTTTTTAGCACCTCACTCTGAGCCCCAAAGGGAATCGCTTCCTCTTCCCCAGCCTCAGTTCGCCTTTTTGTTCTCCTGGGGCAGTGGATAAGGAAGTTCCGGCTGCTTTGTTCTTTTGCGGCCCCATCTTGGCCCTTCTTTGGAATGAGCTCCTAAGTGAGCCCTCCCCGCACCTGTCCAGACACTTCTTCTGCCTCCCTTGGCCTGGGGTGGTGGCTCACTTTTCTTCTTTACCCGGAACCATGTCCTGAACAGGAAGCCTGTACTCCTGCAGGCCATTCCCCAGGCTCTGTCTGCACAGAGCTTCCTACCACAGCCACCCCACCCTCCGCCCCATCCCTGCTCCAACAGCTGAGGCCGCAGTCCTGGAGAGGCCACTCGGCCTCCCAGAGGCCAGGTGGGCTGCAGGGCTGGGGCAGGCTGGGGTTGTGGGAATCCAGACTGACTCCCAGAATGCGATCCATGCTCTGATAGGGTCAGAGAGCCAGAACTGTACTCCAGGGCTTCTCTCTCCTTTGACCCACCACACTGCCACTCTGTGACGGTTTGGATTGGAGGTGTCCCCCAAAGGCTCATATGCTAATGGCTTAGTTGCCAGCCTGGGGCAGCAGTGGTAGGTGGAGGGACCTTTAGGGCTGGACACCAGGTGGAAGGAAGTTAGGTCATCGGAGCAGACCATGAAGGGGACGTTGGATATTGGAATCCTGGCTCCTTCCTCTCTGTCTTTTCTTGCTTGTCAGCTTCCCTGAGGTGATAACCTTTACCCCACTCTGCACTCCCACCAGGACATACTGGGCCCCCATAGGCCCACAGCAAAGGGGCCAAGGTGGTGGTGGTTGTTGTTATTGTTGTTGTTGTTGTTAGGTGCCATTGAGTCATGTCCTACTCATAGCGACCCTCATAGGGTTTTCAATGGCTGATTGTTTCAGGATTGCCTCGGGAGTGGATTGCCACATCCTTCTCCCATTTTTGTGGTGCTGGGCGTCAAACCTGGGACCTCAGAGACTGCAGAGCAGCGCTCTACCAACTGAGCTAAATCCCAGCCCCCAAAGGGGCCAAGTAGCACCTCCAAAACTGTGAGCCAAAACAGATCTTCCCTCTTCTGCAGTTGGCATATCAGGTATTTTGGCACAGGTATTTTGCTTGAACCTAACACCCTTCCACTCAAGGCACTGTTGTGCATTTGGGGACCTTGTCAAGAATACCTGCTGCTAGTATTGAGCACCTACTGCATGTCAGGGACGGCACTAGGTTACGTGCAGGACTCTAGAGGCTGACAAGCACCTTGGGCAGCATGTGCCACTACATCTCCAAAGGCCCAGGCTGGTCCTGCTAAACAGTCGGGCTGCCCCAGGAGTGGACTTCCAGGGACCTCTAATACTGTGTCCAAGCAGTGTGTGGGGTGCTCTGGTGGCCCTGAGATCAGCTATCATTTTCTAGGTAAGGAAATTACAACTCAGAACGATAAAGGTGTTTGCTCAAGGTCACATAGGTGACAGGAGACGGGTCTGGGGCTTTCGTATGTTTCTGAAGGCCAGAGGTGGATACAATCATTTAGTGGGATATTAAACAGCCACTAAAGGCAATGATGTGCATCTCTATTATTATTTTGTAAGGAAAGGCATCCATAGTATTATATAGGAAAAATAGTCTAGAGACCATCCATATGATACTATTTCTGGGAAAGAAAAAGTGCATACAAATAGAGGTTCATGAATAAATAGAAAGAAAAAAACAGGATATGTTCTAAAATATCTCCATGTTTGTTTTATGTATTTATTTATTTTGGGCTTTTTGTTTGCTTGTTTGTTTGAGATTGTTGTTGTTAGGTGCCCTTGAGTTGTCTTCGATTCATAGCAACTCTCATAGGGTTTTCCATGGCTCATTGTTTTGGGGTTGCCTCAGGAGTGGATTGCCACATCCTTCTCCCATTTTTGCAGTGCTGGGAATCGAGCCCAGGATCTCAGAGACTGCAGAGCGGCATTCTACCAACTGAGTCAAATCCCACTATCTAGCCCAGACTGACCTCAAACTCATGATGTAGCCCAGGTGGGCCTCAAACCCATGCTGCTCCCGCCTCAACCTCCCAAGTGCTGAGATTTCCAGGCACACACCACTTCCCCAGGCTTGCACATGATCTCTGAGTAGAAAATTGTCTGAGATTTCTACTTTCCACATTTTGTTTGTTTGTTTATTTGTTTTTGAGATAGCATCTCACTATGGAGCTCAGGCTGGCCTCAAACTTGCAACCTTCCTGCCTCAGCATCCCAGGTGCTAGGATTAGAGGCAAGCACCACCACACTCAACTTTTGTGCGTTTTATCTTTCTGCTTGTGCTTACATAGGAGAGGGAAAAATATTTTCTCTACCCTCTCAGTTTCAGTGACTGGCATCTGCCAATTAACCTGAGAAAAAAAGCAGATGAATGGGCTAGGAGGTTTATCTTTGTACACGTAGAAAAGAGTGACAGAAGAGAAGTAAAACCCCATGGGCGTAGTTAAGCTTGAGAGCTTATATACTACTTTAACAAAGGGTGATATATTGTGATGAAGTGATAAGACAAAGGAAAAGAAGTCTGAGCTTCTGGGGACAGTGAATGGTGGAAAGGTACGTATATGGGAGAAACTAATGGCAGATACAAATTGTGCATTACACTGTCTCTACCAGTAAGAGCTGCCCTGATGATTAAGCATCATTTACTCTTCTCAGTGAGGGAAAGGGAAGGGAACACGTCATAAAGGAAATTTATGGCCTGCTTTTGGGCCATTTAGCAGAGAGGAGAAGCAGAGAGTTTATTTTCTCCATCTGTTGTTTCATAACTGCCTAAAACAATGCTATGCCAAAGTGGAAAATCTGGAGTCTCCATATTCTGATCCCTCTCACTTAGCTTCTTCTACTTCTTTTTCAGTGAGCGTGTGGAACTTTTATAATCAGCCATCTCCTGGTTCTGGTATCCTGATGCCTCCCCCACTATAAATCAACCTTAGTCACTTTTGCATGTCCCCTTCATGGTTGGACAAATTCTTTTTCTAGGGCACTGGGTAGAGTTTGGTGGGCTAGAAGGCCCAATGGATGCCCTCCATCTGAAGCAGAAATCGGTGTAGAGTCAGCCAGCCAGATGGTATAAAGCTCTGGGACAGAGGACTTTTTTTGTGGAACCCAAGAACCTCTGCCCAATATGTCTTCAGACCTGTCCCTCATTGCTGGTAAAGCTGCTGTAGAAAATGCCTTTATTTTTGTTCTTCAACCTTTCCAGATTTTGCCCAGCCCCTCAACTATAGAAATTGGAACAATCAGATGTCTCACTGGTTAAATGGGAAGCCCAAACCTCTTCCTCCCCAGTCAGCCCACAGGTGGTGGATTCAGAGTTGGAAGGGCAACTTAGCTTTCCCCACAGGGAACAGCTTGCCACAATACCGAGTCTACTTCTCTGTAGATGTGCCCTAGGTGGCAAGGTTATTTTCTTCTATGTGCCTCTCTTTAATTTCCAATCTTCTATCATATACATGTATTATTTTTAGTTTAAAATATTTGTAGATGTGGAGAATAACATAACTAACATCCATGTAACTTTCACCCAAATCAAGAAACAAAACATCAAGGAAAATCTTAAGCACCTCCAGTTCCTTTCCCAGTGCAATCCCTCTTGAGTTAGAAGTTTATTCTTCCCATAGATAAGTCACCTAGTTTCACAGTCACAAGAGGTAGTGGGAAAAGAATTTTCTTAAAGCAAAAGAAATCGACTCTGTAGTCCTCAGCTTCAAGCAGTTGTTTTCAGATGTGCAGACCTCACCAACCAAGAACATTTCAGGATAAATTTGAGGATTGGTGAGACTCTCATTTTGCAGAGTAAGAGTGAACAACAACAACAAAAAAAAAGTCAGAATCTCTCTTCTGCTATCATGGTTTGTTGTTGTTGTTGTTGTTGTTGTTGTTGTTGTTGTTGTTAGGTACCATTGAGTCAAGTCTGACTCATAGTGATGCTGGGTACAACAGAATGAAACACTCCCCAACACTTCCCGTGTCTGGTGCTATATCTGACAGTGTTTCTCTGCCATTCATACATGGAGTTTTCAATGGCTGATTCTTTCAGTAGTGGATACCTGTCGGGTCCTTCTTCCTAGCCTACACAACCCAGGTGGTCTCCCATCCCAGTATTAACCAGGCCCGACCCTACTTAGCTTCTGAGATCTGATGAGATCAGACACCAGGGGGCTATGGCTGCAGACTGCAGAAAGGATATCCACACTGAAAATACAGGAAGAGCAAATTCTCAGAATTGTTAAAATGGAATACAAGACTTTCTTTCTCTCTTTAATTATTTTTCCACACAGACCCTGGGAAACTTCCTCTTGCACGATTGGGAAGGGAGTGCTTTAGAAACTCAGCTGCCAGCCGCATATCCGGACCTCACCTTCTCACCCTTCACCCTCCCACCCCCAGAGCACTAAGGGCGAGGACTGGAGTCCACCTCCCCACCTTTCCCATCCTCCCCAGCCCCAGGCCTTCCCCTATCCTGCAGGCCCCCAGGCTGGAAGGTGTCCGTGGGGGGGGGGGGGGCAGACTCCAAGGAGAGAGTTAGGAAGGATAAGGTAGCAATGTGTGATGACCAAAGACACCAGAGTGACCCCAGGGAATCAAAGAAAACTCAATGAACTCAGCTGGTGCCTCTCTCCATTGGACTTTGGGCTCAAGTCAGGATAAAGCAGACAGGCCTCCTTAGCCCCAGCACTGGTGTGCACCCACCACAGGGGAGCCAGAACGAGGGGGTGGGGCCAGGCTGGGCTGGGTGTTTTGCAATAGTTCCTCAGGGGAGTTGGCTCTCTCTCTCTCTCTCTCTCTCTCTCTCTCTCTCTCTCTCTCTCTCCCCACCCTAGATGAGAACCACTGCACTGGCACAACTAGGACAATGTAAGAGTGGCATCGCTGATCGTTGGAGCTGAAATTCCACTCAGACAAAAATAAAGAAAAGCCCCTCGCAAGGAGGAGGAAGCAGATAAACAGCAAGCAGCCCATCGGTCTCATGGTCAAATGCCCCCAGCAGGACCCTGACCAAGTCCGCATGGTGGTCCTGCTTGCAGTCAGGGTGGGCAGCCCCCTACCCACCCACTGGCAGACCTCAGTCAATCTTTTCCATCACCTCTCATCTCAGCTCCAGCCTGGGATGCACCCTTCAAGCTGAAGCCCTACAGTTACCTGGGAGCCTCAGGGGCGCAGTGAGAAGTCTGGGCAACAGTGGGGTGCAGGTCCGTAGGGGGCAGCGGTACCTATTCTCAGTCTTGGAAACACCTCCCTCAGTGTCTAACTGGCCAGTGGTCCCCACCTCCAGTGCTACCATCCCTGGAACCTTCCTGACTGGCTTCCTCACTCTAAGTGGGTTTCATCTTTCCAGGGCCCCACGTGTGTGTGTGTGTGTGTGTGTGTGTGTGTGTGTGTGTGTGTGTGACAGAGAGAGAGAGAGAGAGAGAGAGAATGGTTTTCTTGAGACAGTCTCCCTACCCACCCCCAGCTGACCTGCAACTCGCTAGCCTCCAGCTCACTATGGAGACCACCCATGCCCACACATACAGCTCTGCATCTGCACACCTGTGTACCCACACACACAGGTGCACATACATCCGTGCAGGCAGGCATGGACAGAGACAGGCACACACACAGACATGGAGATACACAGAGCCATGCAGATACACAGATCCCAACTGCTGGGTTTTTTTGGTTTGTTTGGGTTTTTTTTTAGGTTGAAGCACAGCAGGGTGTGTGCTGAGGTTATGGTTACTGTCCGGTTACTGTCCTTCCTTAGTCAGGGTGCAGCTGGTGCTACCCACCCTGGGCCCCAGCTCTGGCCTAGTTCTCACCAGCACCTCAGGCAGACCTTAGAGCCAAGGACACCTGCTTCCTCCATCTGCCCTGCCCCTATACCACCACTCACCTTTCCTCTTCCTCGGGCATCAGGGGAAGCAAGAGGCAGACTGTGGGGATGGAGGCTCAAAAGAATCCTAAATGTATTCTTTAGGGCCTTTGGAATTTCTACTTTTCTTTTCTTTGGTTTTGGTTTTGGTTTTTTTTTTTTTGGGGGGGGGGGTCCTGGGGGGATTATTGAACTGAGGGCCTTGCACATGCTAGGCAAGTGCTCTACCACAGAACTGCACCACCTTTTTATTTTTATTTTACCACAGAGTCTCACTACATTGATACAGCCTGCCCCTGGCCTCCAATTGGCAATCCTCCTGCCTCAGCCTCCAAGTCTCTGGTATTACAAGTGTGCACCATCACGCCCAGCACGGGATTTCCACTTTCTAAACAAACACCAAGCACACAGCTGGACGTTGCAGTCATTTTATTTAGACCATCACAACAGCCCTGCAATGCAGGAAGCACCCACTCCACTGCGGGGGAAGAGAGGAAGGACCAGCCCGAGGAGGCTGCCCTTTGCCCAGGGTCTCAGCAGGCAGAGAGGGGCTTATGGGAGGCCCCCGACGGCGCAGGATCCAGGACCACAAGAGCAAAGTCTTCCTGGTCATGAAGTAGTTTCCCATCCACCAACCCAGACATTCCCTCTACAGCCCCACCATGAAAATGCAGAGGCCCCTAAGGGGGCGCAAGAACCCCGCAGGCCAGAGTCAGGCGCACAGAGACAGGGCGGGGCGCCCGAGCCTCACTTCTCGGTGAGGATGCGTGTGAACTCCTCATAGTTCACCCGCCCGTCTTGGTCCACGTCCGCCTCACGGATCATGGCGTCCAGCTCCTCCTGTGAAAGCTGCTGCCCCAGCTGGACCACGGCCTGCTTGAGCTCATCCACGCTGATGTAGCCGTCGCCGTTCATGTCAAAGGCGCGGAAGGCGGCCCGCAGGTCATCCTTGCTGACCCCGGCCTTCAACTTGTCTTCCACCGCTTCCCGGAACTCTTGGAAGCTGATGAGGCCGTCGCCATCCTTGTCCACCTTGGCCATGATCTCCTTCAGCATCTCCTCCGTGTAATTTTGGCCCATGGCTTTCATGGCCTCACCCAGCTCCTGGACGTTGATATATCCATCCCCGTTCGTGTCGACTCTGGAAAAGGCCTCTTGGAGCATGGCCACCTGCTCCTTAGACAGCTTCTCGGCCATGCCTGTGTCCTCGGCACCTCCCGGAGCTTCTGAACTTCCTGCCAACCAGATGTCAACTTACTGCTGTCAGCGCTGGAATCCCAGAGCTCAAGGCAACCCCTGGGATCTGAGGCAGCTTCTGTCAGAGGGCAGGATGGCAGGTGCCTTCCTTTGACAGGCCAACCCCTCCTTTTCTGCATTTGGAGCAGAGGGAGGAGGAAGGAGCCCCACCCTCCACCCCTCCTCGGGCAAGATCCTCCTCCCAGGGAGGGGCAGACTGGCTGTAGACAAGAAATGCAGGAATTGGAGAGGGAGGGCCCACAGGCATGGAGGGCAATGGGACTGTGGCCTACCATCCTCCCCTGGCCTTGATGGCAGACCACCCTAGACATTGCTCAAGACCCAGTTCCCCAGCAGCTGATCCCCTGAGCCTCGGCCCCAGTCCATGGGCTCAAGATAGTTTCCCTAACCTCACAGAGCCTCAGGCTGGGGAGGGGGAGGTAGAAGAAGCTGCCTTGAGGGGCTCCCCAGTTGCCAGGGGGGTTGAGATCTGTGTTTGGTGTTCCCCTTCTCCTCTCTGTTCTTGCCCTGAAGCAGGGATTGGGGAGCTGATGGAAGGTGGGGGGAGCAGGCGACAGCCTGGGTTCAGCCATGCCCTTCATCAGATTTCCAGTCCAAGGCAGGAGCAGAGGACGGGGCTGCCTGCAATTAGCTTCCAGAAAGCGAGGAGCCAGGCTGCACTCAGCCCCCAGCTTGGTGCTGAGACATCGTTTATTAAATGGGCATGTCAAGTGTGATTTTGGAGGCGAGGAAAAGGCTTCGTACCTCCCCCAGAATACTCCCCCGCTAGCTCGGTGATTCCTACAATTCTCTCCTGTTGCTAAGTCCAAGGATTCTCTGTGAAGACCCCCTTGGAGGTGAGTGGAGTGTGTTCCACGCACCAGGACAACTGAGGTTGGAGTCTGGCCTGGGAGCTGCCCAGGGACTGGAGGGCAAGAGGAAGCCAGCACAGGTCAGCCCTGGAGATGCGGTGGGGCAGGGGGCAGTGCACAGATTAGGGCAGCCACAGTGCGAACTTGACCTTCTCAGAGTTTCACTGAGCCCCAACCCTAAGCCCAGTAACCATGTGGGAGCCCCCAAGGGCCTTCCATCTGACCTGTTCTCGGAAGGAAACCCACCCCTACCCAAGCCCAGTTTAGTCCAAGAGCTCAACCCTTGCTGGACTGACCCCAAGTCCTTCCAGCAGTGGAACTAACACCTAGGAGGGGACATTTGCCATGGAGTCCCCACAATGACTTTCTCCACCAAGGCCCCCCTGATCTCCTTAGATTCTCCTCCCTTCTTCCACCCCGTCAGGATATAAGGAAAAACTTCTGTCCTCTCCTCCTGAGAAAGTCAAATTCCACATCTCTCTGGCTAGCCAATCAAATAGACTAAGCATTCTCTTCTCTAAAATGCAGCCAGGCCATCAACCCCCACCCCTTGGCACCTCATCCCATCCCTCAGCCCAGGGGGATTCAGACAAAGAGCAAGCAGTGTAAAGAGAAATGCCCCACTTGTCTAATTTCGTTTATAAAGACATCTCGTAGAAGGATCACTATCTCATCTTTGTACTGGAATAATACAGAGTCCTCAATAAATATTAAGCAGCCAATTTCTCAATAAAACTGACAACTGGTTTGGGGTGGAGAATATTAGTCCAGCCCAGAGACCAGAAAAGAGAAGCATCTTGCTGGTAAGAGGCACAGGAAGGGTGGAGCTCTTAATGACCATATTTGATTCAGCTCCTTTGTTTATTTTTAAGGAATATTTGAAGATACCAATCTATATTTGAAATTTCCTTTTCTTCTCACCTTATTAGGACCTGTGATTAAAATCCCAATGTTTAATAATTATGGCCTTAATATCATCCTTTGGAATTAAGTAATGCTTTGCACACACTGTGAGGAGACTTGAGTTCCTGGTTCCGGTTCCATCACTGATGTGGCAAATTATGTCTCAATATCTTCATCTATAAATTAGGATGATTCATCCACCATATCTAAGGAGGTTACTTGGGATCAAAGTATAAAGCTTAGAACTGAAAGAAGGTGTCATTACTCTATGGTAAACCTCACGTTCAAGGACAAGCTGGTTCACCTTTGATGTAATCCTCAAGAAAATATCTACTTGAAGGGGGAGCTCACTCTTAGATTTTTTTTAATTATACAGTAATGCAGTGGAGGGCTAGAGATTAGGAAATACCATTTCCTAATGGAATGGCCAGCACAAGAGCCCTGGCCCCAGGCACCAGAAGAAAGACTTACTTCCTCCTGGGTTTGCTGATGTGGGTCACAGCTAAACCCATAAATGCATATTTCCTGGCTTTGCTTCATCTTGCTTTGTCTTTTCTACAAACTGTAACACTGCTACAGGCAAAGCAGGGAATGGACTGAGACTCTCTCTCTCTCTCCCCAGTTTTGGACAAAACTAAAAATCAATCCATTTCCTTTCACCAATTTTTGTCTCCCAGTTTTTCAGTAGAGCCATGAACAACATGAATATTCAGCCACAATGCCTTTCTTGGTTAAAGTGAAAAATGAAACTTAACCACCTCGAGATTGTAGATAAGCCCAACAGGCTAAAACTCTGAACTTTAGCAGCCTTTGACCATCTACTCTGACCAACTCCATTTCATGCAGAGCGGGTCTTCATTTAGAAAAGAGTCTAGGATGGTGATCCTAACTATGGGATGCTACTGTTCTAGATGAGGAGAAGGAGCCTCTAGAAGGGAAGTCCTGTGGCTACCTATTCCGTCGGCCATGTTGGGCCCTGCTTCCTGTCCAAGACTATGCCTTCTCTTTTCAGAGCATCCAGAAAACCTAACATGGTTTCTTTGCTCCTTCTCACTGAGTCTCCTGCCTTAGTGGGCAAGTAGTCAGCCACATGGGTTCAGCTTCTGAGGGGAGGAGTCATCCACTGGGGAGCCCATTCACAAGCGAGTCACACTACAGTGGCTTGACACAGTCCAACCAGGCGTTAGGAGAGGCAACAACATGGCATTTGTTGGCCAAACCTAGTTAAACGTGATGGAGCCCCTTCTTCATCCACTGGTGTAATGTGTAGCAGCCAGGGTGCAGAGCACAGCCTGGCTCTGTGGAGGGAGCGGTGGAGACCTAAAAATGCGATACTTTCCCTGGCATCTTTGGAGCTAAAAAGTGCACTCCTGTGCAGGCTCCATGTGTAATAAAAGGAGCAAGGATATTTTTCATCCAGTGAGGAGCCCAAGGTTAAGGGACCCAGCCACTTGCTGCCTATCCCACAGCTGAGAACCCCAGGGCTACTTGAGAAGACCACATAGCCAGATCAATGAGAGAAGGGAAGACATGGTGCCTGTCCCCCAGGGCTGCATGTGAGAGGGCTTGGGAGAACTGAGGCTGAGCCAGAGAGGCTAAGGGTTGCTGCTAAGGAGCACCTGGAGCTAAGTAAGAAAGGAGAGGGGTGTGGTTAGCAGGGGGAGTAAGAAAGCAGGGCTGTAGCAGGCTTGAGCCTTTTGATGGGAAATCAGAGGTGGACTCTCTTTCCCAGGACATGGCCTCTGTCCTGCCCCCTCTAAGTCTACCTCCTTGTGGAAACACGAACTCCTGCTGCTGAGAATTGTGGCCCTGGAGGAGAAGGGAGCCCTTCACTGAGGACTGAAGACCTCTGCAGTGTTGGAGGAAGGATGAAAAACCCCTCCACAGCCGCTGACCAGTCCCCAAGGGCAGGAATGCAGAGACCTTGTGCAACAGGACATCCTGGGCCTTGCACACTAGCTGTGTGTGTGCAAATATGTACGTGTGCCTTAGCAAGTGTGTATCTGTAAGCTCATGTGTGCAGGTGTGCATTTATGTGTGTATGTGTGCATCGTGTATGTTTGTGTGTACATGCACATAAATATAGGTATTGTGCATGGTTTCCACGTGTATCCATTTGTGTATGTTGCACATGTGTACTTGCATGTAAATGCATATGTGTGTTTATGTGTGCGGTTGTGTGTGGGTGTTGGGAGGTGTGGGGGGTGCTTGTTCTTCTGCTCAGGCATTCAGAACAAATGGCTGAAACCAACTGCTGTTTTCACATGGGCTTTACCCCAGGAATAAATATAGCCAATATCCAGGGCGCGCATTATTGCTTGGCATCTGTGGGTGAAACCAGTTAAACAGGTCTTGGAGGACAGACCAGAGCGGACTCCTGTGGCTCCTGTGACTTGCAGCAACCTGATTTCACTCTTGGCACCTGAGCAGTCTCCATGGACGCGGCCCAGCCTGGCTCTCCCCAGAGAATGAGAAGGAGCCCCAGGGGAGTCACCGCATCTCTCTGGGCCATGAGTTGTGGGAGTCAGTGCACTTCCCGGAGCAGCTGTAGCAGCTCAGCTACCATCCCGAGGTTTCTGAGCCCCAATTTCACAGATACTAAGGACAGCCCCACGTGTCCTGCTTCCTTCCTAGTGCCCACCATAGGTGCGTTCTGTGCGTGTTGAACTGGACAGAAAGGCAAGGATTACACAGTGAGGACACAGGAGTTGGAGGTAGCCGTCCCATTGCAGGGCCCTGTCCAATCAACAGTGATTCTTGGGCTGTGACAAATAGGATAAAGTCCCCCTAGAGGGTCCCCTGGGGAAAGAGCAGAGATCCAGCTTGCAATGGAGGTTGTGGTCCCCCGGTGAGCAGAGGCCTTGGGCTGGTGAGGGTTGCTCGTTCTTCAGCGTCTGCCGTGTGCCTGGGCTTGTTGGGTTAGTAGCCATCGCTGACACACCTGGGAACTTGGCAGGAGCCATGCTCCTCTGTGTCCCAGATCCAGGGCTTGTTCCCCAGTGTCCGCACGCTCAGCCCCTAGTCATCCAAGGGTTTCCTGTGAAGGACTTTTCTAGATAACTGAAGCATTTTGACTCTGCCTGTGTTGGATGGAATCTTTCCGAGGTGGATTACATCCTTCATTGGGCTGGGATTTAGCTCAGTTGGTAGAGCGCTGCTCTGCAGTCTCTGAGGTCCTGAGTTCATTCCCAGCACCGCAAAATGGGAAAAGGATGTGGCAACCCACTCCCAAGGCAATCCCGAAACAGTCAGCCATTGAAAACCCTATGAGGGTCCCTATGAGTCAGACTCAACTCGACGGCACCTAACAACAACAACATGCTTCATTATATCATTTAAAACAAATCAGGTGGAATATCATTCCAGACGCCCAACATGCCAGTAGGACCCAAGGTTCTCTCACACTGCCACACTGTGCACAGACTTGGTGGGGTCTGTCTACCACACCTGCGGTGGTCCTGCTCTGCTGCAAGTTTTTCCAGGTGATCACTTCCATGCAGGCAGCTGTTCCTCTTCCACGGTCTTCTCTCAGTGTGCCCTGTGCTTCTGTTCATTTCATAGCTGATCGGCAGCAGAATTTAAGGCAGAACCCAAAGTTGCCAAGAAAAAAAAAGGAGTTAACCAAGCTTGTAAATCAGCAACTTTCATCTAAGTGTGTTTGGGCTGCCATGATGGTTCTGGATTCAGGGCTATATTCTGAGGCACCAAGATGGTCATGATCCTGAACAGTGGGTAAAAGCAGAGAGTATCATGATCATATTGATTACTATGACACATAGGTTTAAAAAAATCCTTTGAGAGAGTTTAGATCTAAATAACTAAATGCAAGTAGACAGATTCTCAAAGTAAGACGTGAGCTAAAATATATATTTCAATAATTCTGGACACCCAAGAATTATCAAAGAAAATGTAGACATGTTTGACTGTACACAGTCAGCTTTCCTCGCCTGTGGGTTTTGTATTCAAAGATTCAACCAACCATAAATAGAAAATGCATTTTTTTAGTCATGTCTATACTGTATATGAGCAAACGTTGTTCTGGTCATTATTCCCTAAACAATAAAGGATAACAACCATATGAATAGTATTTACATTGTATTGGGTATTATAAGTAAACCTGAGATGATTTAAAGTGTATAGGAGAATTGGCACAGATTATATGCACACACAGAAGGACATGGCAATCCACTCCCAAAGCAGTCCCAAAACAATCAGCCATTGAAAACCCTATGAGGGTCATTATGAGTCAGACAGACCTGACTCAATGGCACCTAACAACAATAACATGCACACACTACACCATCTTATACAAAGGACTTGTGCGTTCTTGGATTTTGGTATCCGGATGTGGGAGGTCCTACAATCAATCCCCTATGGATATTGAGGCTAATTCAGTGCCTTTTATTGTCTGCTGGGAAACATTTAGCATGTCATGGAAGTTTCACAAAGGTTAAATAAGCAGATATGCTCACTTTGAGGGAAATTCTTGGTTTGATAAAGGAAAAAGGACAGAATAACTGGAGCCTACATGTTGTTGTTGATGCTGGTGCCTACGTGGGCACATGAGAAGGTACCTGACTTCCCAGTCCCATAATAGCCCACATTCCCTCTTGTTGTTGTTAGGTGCCATCAAGTCAGATCCAAATCGTAGACACCCTGTGTACAACAGAATGAAACACTAGTGGACATTCTGCCATGCACACGGTCCTTTTATGTTTGAGCTGGATATTGCAGCCATTATGCTTCTTGTCATGTTGAGCTGGGCCACAGCAGCAAAAGGAGGTCCCAGGGGCTTTACTCCACTCCCTTCATTAAGGTCCATGCCACTTTGAGGAGGCAACTCTTCTCTAGTCATTTCTTGAATGCCTTCCATCCTGGAGGACACATTTTCCAACACTATATCTGATAGTGCTTCTCTGCTATTCAGAGGGTTTTCAATGGCTAACTGTTTCAAGAGCAGGCTGCGGCATCCTTCTCCCTAGTCTGTCCTAGTTTGGAAGCTCAGCTGAAATCAGTCCACCATGGGTGGCTTGGCTGGTATCTGAGAAACCAATGGCATAGCTTTCAGCAGCACAGCAATACACAAGCCCCCACAGCACGACAAGCTGACAGACACGTGGGGCTCACACTCCCTAGATCCCAGAATCCATGTGCCTGGCTTAGAAAAACACAAGCTTCCAGGAAACAGCTATGAAACAGTACCACGTTGGCCCTGTTCAACATGCAATATGACATAGTTGAGGCTTTGTTAGGAAAAGACAGTATCGGGGGCCAATTTTGAGAACAAGAGTGGCCCTCAGAGATGAGGCATTTGCAACAAAGCACAAGTCAAAAACAGCTCAGCTCAACTGGGGAAATGGCAGAGATCATTTGCTTTACTGTCAGTGCTGCCAGTGACAGAACCCAGGGGACCTGCTGGAAGTGGAAATGGCCCTCTCTTCTGTATTCCTAGTGCACCCCTGGTGGAAGAGCCTTCTGAATCTTCAGTTATGCAAACACAAGGAGGAGAAGAGGGGTTGGGGCAGGGAGAGTGCGAGGTGGCCTAGACACTAAGCTGCTTTGGCCTTGACAAGACTGGATCTCAGAGATCTCCTTGACCAGGATTCAGGATATGTCTACTCTAAGTTGGCCCAGTATTGGCTGGGATTTAGCTCAGCTGGTACAGCGATGCTCTGCAGTCTCTGAGGTCCTGGGTTCCATACCCAGCACTGCGAAAATGGGAGAAGGATGTGGCAATCCATTCCTAAGGCAATCCTGAAAAAATCAGCCATTGAAAACCCTATAAGGGTCGCTATGAGTCAGACACAACTTGACAGCACCTAACAACAATCTGGCCCAGTATAGTCTAGGATAGTCTAGGATTTGTGAGGACAAGGCAGTGGGACTAGAGTCAGGGATCAGTGATTTACGAGCTGGGGCTCTTTGGAGGAATGACAATTCCTTGTGCTTTAGTTCCTTCGACCATAAAAGAGGCCAATAATCCCCAGTCCTTACACATTATGGGGCTATTGTAAGAATTAAACTGAGAAGTGCTAGGGGTGACACTTGTGCAGCTTGCAACACTCCGTACGAAGGTAGAGAGTTGACTTTGCCATCATCGTCTTCACCCTTTTTAGACTTTCAGGAGCTCAGGGGCACTGGGTACTGACCATCCTAAAAGGCTGGAGGCTTTACAGATTTATTAGTGCCTGGTGTGGGCTCTTTGTAACACAGATGGTGCAAAACAAGGGGACAATGACCCTTGGATCTGGTACTGGTCTAGAAAAGCAAGAAAGGCTATGGTGTGTGCGGTTAGAAGGAGAAGGGGACAGAAGCCATTTATGACCATAAGACCCACAATAGAGATTGGGACTGGCACAGAAAATATTTCCTTCCCCAGTGGCCTTGTTCTCCTCCGTGCTTGTCCTTGGAGACACTGGCCTGGCAGACAGGAAGGGCCCCAGCTCCAACAAGCAGGAGCGGCGAGACCTGAAGATCAGCCCCTTCTCCTGCAGGATGAGGACAGCTCAGTGCCTACCTTGGGGGAGCCTGGTTGCCCCATTTCCGGAAGGGCCAGGGCTGACTCCTGGTCAATCCCCCAACTCAGCCGGAGGGTCCTCAACAGGAGAGGGTGGGTTTGTGCCAGTGTCTCCCCTACCTTTCTGGAGCTGCCTCCATGGCAAACTCACTCTGCAGGAGACTGGCCCTTTGGTTTTTGTTGTTGTTGTTTATTTGTTTTTGTTGTTGTTGTTGTTGTTGTTGTTGTTGTTTTGCGGTACTGGGGGTTGGACTCAGGGCCTCCTGCTTGCATCCTCTGTAAGTGCTGGACCACTAAGCTGCACCCCCAGCCCATTTTTCACGTGTGTGTGTGTGTGTGTGTGTGTGTGTGTGTGTGTGTGTGTGACAGGGTCTCGCTAAATTACACAGACTGCCTCTGGTCTCGAACTTGAGATCCTCCTGCCTCTGCCTCCGGAGCCACTGGGATTACAGGCGTGTGCCACCGCGCCTGGCTGAGCCTGGCCCACTCTGTAAGGACTGCCACACTCTCCTTAGCCAGCTGTCCCCTGGGGTGCCCCAGCCAGGGTAGGTCCAGCACCACTCAGCCGGCACAGTCCACCCTGGGTGGGACTGTTTTTACAGTGGGGAAGATGGGGAGCCCTAGAGAGGAGGAGAAGGGGCAAATACCTTGGCTTAAAGATTCCTCTCCCAGGGCAGCCCGGTAACAGGAAGTAGTTCTCTAGCAGGTTTGGCCACACATCTATAGTTGAGTGAAGTAGGGCCAAGATGTATCCCAGATGCCAATTAGCCCAGGCACAGCCTGTGATGGCCTGAGGAGCTAAGGGTAGGAAGGTCACCTCCACCCCCAAAAGCACCTGTTGCCTTCAGACTCAGGTCCTCCAACACCTGCCCTCCCTCGGCACCCTCTTCTCCCAGCATCCCATCCCTGCCAACTGAAATCCCATTCTGGCCTTTGAGCCTTTCTCAGGCCATTTTCTGCCCCCTATCCTGTCCATGCATCTGATGCAAGCAGCGCCCTGATCAGCCCCACCCCCTGATGAGTCAGTCCCTCCCTCCCACCTTCCCCTGTAGGGCTCTGTGCACACACCTGGCAGCCTTTGTTGCGTCCTACGATGGCGTTTCTGTGTGCCCGTCTGTGGCCCCAAGCAGGTTTGAGGTTAGGCAGTTTGTCATCTCCGTCACATGGTGGGGCCTGAATTCATAGGTAAAGAATGTAAGAAGGTAGGGCTGGGTGGGTAGCTCAGTGGTAATGTACTTGCCTAGCGTGTGCAAGGCTCTGGGATCGTCCCCAGCAATGCAAAACAAACAAATAACTTCGTGTAAGTGTCCATGATGCATGGGTGTTTTTCTGCTATCCCTTGAATTAGTTAGGGCTGGACTTATCACTGAGGACACTTTGAGGTGTCAAGTCAAGTGACTGAGTCATCTAAGTAGGTTTGCCGCAGAGTGGCCCCTTTACCAGGGTGCCTCAGCCTGAAGGGAGCTGGATGCACATGAACTTGATGGCACTCCAGGCCCAGCAGCAAAGAAAATGCACATGGCAAATGGGCTCTTGCTCCCAAGAGAGGACTCTGGGTTCGTGCCAGTGGTACGTGAGGACCCTCAGCCCTTTCTTTGGTCTTTGGATTTCCCAACTGTGCAATGATTGGGTTGTAGAGAAGGAATGTGCTTTTTCTTTAGGGTCCCTCCTTTCATGTGGACATGATTGATGTCCATTTGTTAATAACTCCTCTTTTCTCCTGTTCCACAGTGGTAGGCTAACATTTCAAAGACCGAGAAACTGAGGAAAGAGAGAAGGTGCCTGGTCCTCAGCCAGGAAGTTGGAATTAAAATGTGTGACATGACTTACTTGGCATTTGTCACATGCCATCTGCCCAGGGAGTGTAAATACCTTCTCATGTGTCCTGTGGCTCCTGTTCTAACCAGATGGCTGACGGCTCTTTGGAATCCCTCCCCTCGCCCCTGTAGGACATTGCCCTGCCACTGTACTTGCTCTGGCAGTGAGCGGGGACCAGCCACCAAAGACCCATCATCTGGTGAGGGGGAGCCAAGCACCCCAGAGCCACACCGCCCAGAAAGGAGACTTATGCCCACGGCTGCTCTGGGAAACCTTGAGAAAGGCAGGTTCAGAGGCTTCTGCCCACCGCGGCTCCTTGCTTCTTTTCCTCCCAATGAAGACGCCAACTCCAAGTGCTCTTCTCCAACAGCTCTTTATTGTTTCCTTGTCTGTCCTGGTCAATGGAATGGACCCAGACTGCTCCATGTACCACCCTTATATACTCTTCTAGGGCTAGCCGGGGACCAATCAGAGGCAGTTACCCCATATGGATTTCAGCCAATCAGAGGGGACATTCAAATTTGGTTTTGTAAAAGTAGCCAATCAGGGGTGGTTCCCAAATGGTCCAATCAGGAGCCGTTCAGGGGTTTGGAAACAGTCAATCAGTGTCGAGGGGTCTGAGGCAAGGGATTAGATGCCAGTGCCATCTTGGGGAGCTCGACGACCCCGAGTTCCCAGATGTAGGGAAAAGGTGACTGCCTGGGGAACAAGCCTCAGTCCTCCAAGGGGCCTAGATAGGCCCCAGGGCAAACTGCCTCTCTAGGCAGTGCCCTACACTCCCCCACTCACACCTTATTTTTTCCAGCATTGATCGCCACTGCACTGGGGTTCCTCAGCAACCCGTTTTGAAAGATTGTAGGCCTTTCCACAAATAGTTTTTTCAGGTCATTGGGGAGCCAATGTTGGATAGATGTTTAATTATAAAAGATAGGTACACATTTGCCTTTTTTATCCACCACTAAAACAGTTCCCAATTTATGTATCACTTTCTTACAAATTCAAATGTCCTCATCATTTACCCATTTACCCCCAACTCTTTTTTGTCTTTACTTTCTACCTTTTTTTTAACTTTTCTTTTTTTTATTGGAAATTTTTAAGATACACCTTAATATGATTCTTTTTTAACTTTTCCATGAAGATTATGGATAACATCACGAAGAATGGAAATACCAGAGCACTTAATTGTCCTCATGAGGAATCTGTACATGGACCAGGAGGCAGTCGTTTGGACAGAACGAAAAACACCACCTGGTTTAAAGTCAGGAAAGGTGTGCATCAGGGCTGTATCCTTTCACTGTACTGCTTCAATCTCTATGCTGAGCAAATAATCTGAGAAACTGGACTTTATGAAAAAGAACATGGCATTAGGATTAGAGGAAGACTCATTAACAACCTGTGTTATGCAGATAACACAACTTCAGCTTCTGAAAGTAATGAGAATTTGAAACATTTACTGGTGAAGATCAAAGACTTCAGTATGGATTGCACCTCAATATCAACAAAACAAAAATCCTCACAACTGGGTCTGTACACAACTTCATGATAAATAGAGAAAAGGTTGAGGTGGTCCAAGATTTTACTTTACTTGGTTCTACACCCACAGAAGCAGCAGTCAAGAAATCAAGACACATTGCATTGGGAAATACTGTTGCAAAAGACCTCTTTAAAGTGTTGAAAAGTAAAGATGTCATATTGAAGACGAAGGTGTACCTGACTTGTGCCATGGTATTTTCAGCTGCATCATATGCTTATGAAAGCTGGACGTTGAACAAGGAAGACAGGATAAAAATTGATGCTTTAAAATTATGGTGTTGGAGACAAATATTGAATATACCATGGACTGCCAAAAGAACCGACAGATCCATCCTGGACGAAAGGCCCCCAGAGTGCTCCTTGGAAGCAAGGATGGCTAGACTGCATCCGACATATTTTGGACATGTTGTCAGTAGGTACCAATCCCCAGAGAAGGATATCATGTAAGAGCAGCAGGTCAACAAAAAAAAGGAAGACCCTCAACTAGGTGGACACAGTGACTACAACACTGGGCTTAAACATAAAAAAGATCATGGACCTGGCACAGTGTAGGGGAGTGTTTCGTTCTGTTGTACATGGGGTCTCTATGAGTCAGACTGACTTGACAACACCTAAGAACAATAACAATGGCTATCTTTATACCCACACCCTCTCCTCTTAACTATGTTATACTTTCAGAAGCACTCGTGTTTCTGCTGCCCAGAAGCTCTGTAGTTTCAATGGCAGAGTTGGTTTTGTTTCTTTTTTCTTCTTCCCACATAAGATTCTCCATTCCCTCTCTATGACTCCACAGCTGGCCTTCCTTATCTTCCCCACAATCCCATCTAGCCAGCCAAGAGTTTGTTAGCACCAGAGCTGTTTCTCCTTCCTGGTTCCTTTTTTGGGAAGTGACTCTTCCCCATTCTGGAGCTTCATATCAGCTTCAACTAGCTCATGGTAAATAAGTGAGGAGAACATCTATATACTCTTTCCTGATGTCTCCTAATCACAGAACAACTGTGCCTTATGTAACATGGTCCCTAGGATACGTGCCACCTTTTGTAGGGGGGGTTCTAGAAACCGTTTGAACAGTTCCATCATGTCAGCTGCCACCCACTTCAGCCTTTGCTTGACTACCCCTTCCAACCTGACAACACCTCATTGCCTGAACTGGGTGGAGTCACATTGCTGTCACCACTGCCCTATTTCCCTGACAGAAAGTAATATTAATGTGCAATATTAATGTGCTGGGTGCTTTGCTAAGGGCTTTAGGCATGACCCGACTGTGTCCTCACCATTAAATCTCATTTTACAGGTGAAGTAATTGAGGCTTAGCGATGCCACAGAACTAGTTCATGGCAACCTGGGAATTTGAATCTTGGTTTGCCTTACTCCAGACCCCAATCTCATGCATGGCGCCCTTCATTATCTGATAACCTCGGCTTCCTTCCTAAATCATTACAGGCAGACAAAACAATCCAAGAAACTTGATAAGACTTGGCAGCCAGGCGCTCTTGCCCTGAAGCACAGCACACTGTCACTTTGGTCATTGCTCACACTACTGCAGGGGCCTGCTGGAGGTGGTGAGACCATACGTTGCACCAAGAGGAAGTGGCAATGTCATCTCCACTCTGCCTCTCACCCATTGCATGGTTTCAGTAGCACACTTTTTAGAGTCGGCTTTAACATTTATTTGGTCACCTGGTAAAGGCACCTAGAGGGTTCTCAGAACATGTCTATGCAATCCTTGGAGACAAGGGTCATGAAAAACTCTATCATCTGTGATGTCCCTTCGATGTCACCTTAATCCGTCCCAACTTATGTTAGTTTATCATTATCTTCTGATCTTCTGGAACATTCTACAAGGGGCTACCCTCGGATTCTTACTGAGCCATCTCTCTTCTTGATAAATTAGCCTTTGCTAGGTTAAAAATCTCTTTCTGTGAGTTTTAGTCTTTCCCCTTTGTTTTTATTCTATTTTCTCCACCTTTTTCAAAAATATCTGTGCTGTCTGTCAGACATGTGGAGAAAATGGTCTGATTGTTTTAGGGCTGATTGATTGTTTTTGCAGTGCTTGGGGTGGAACTCAGGGCCTCACACATGTGAAGCAAACCCTCCACCACTACACTCTACCTCCAGCCTAATGGTTTGACTCTTGAAGCTCTTTCCCTTTATCCTTCTTTAAGAGCTTTCTTCACTTAAAAAGAAAATCACATCTGACCACTTACTGGCATCTTGAAAAGAGCCAAACTTTCCTCCTCCCTTGATTCTGCTTTTAATCATAGTTTTAATACTTTCAGTTCTGGTGGGAATTGGCTTCCTTTTCCCTTTCCCAACCACTCCCACACATCAGCTCCAGTCTATGGCTAGTATATGATCAGAAAGGACAGGTGTTTTGCTTCCACATAATATACACTCTCTATTTTTCTTCCCCTATAAGCCCTATGATTTATACTAGTCTATTTCTCTTTTTTGAGTACATTCAAAGCTATTATCATTGTTGTTGTTAGGTGCCATCAAGTCGGGTCCAACTCCTAGCGACCCTCGTAGGGTTTTCAATGGCTAATTATTTTGGGATTGTTTCCAGAGTGGGCTGCCAGGTCGTCCTCCCATTTTTGCGGTGCTGGGGATCAAATCCAGGGCCTCAGAGAGTGCAGAGCAGCACCTAACCAACTGAGCTGTTATCATTTACAGGGAAATGAACTTTTACCACTTGAGCCCTCTAAATTGATTCTAAATATGTGGATTCGCAGTCATTGTTGTTTGTTTGCTGAAGATGCAAATGAAACTCCTTCCTCATAGTGTACTCTATGCATAGAAGAGCCACAGATCTCAAGTCCTTCTTTGTTTAGTGAAAGGTCTTGGAGGTTTGTGTGGGGCAGGTGAAAAGAGAAGCCCCACATCTGGCTTTCACCAGCTGTACATCTCCCATGTTCATCTTGTGGGAAGTCGGTGCTGGGGTCTTCTCTCCCTGAGCCTTTCCCCTGGAAAAGGAAGGCCTCTGCTGCCTTTTCTTGCAGGTGCAGGAGTCAGGAGCTGCTCATAGGCCAACTTCACAGGGGGTCAACTTGGGCTGCACTCCAGAGCCCCCAGTAGACACACTTGGGTGTGTCTTCCACTTGGGTGCACAAAAATCCTGCCAATGCTGATCTGCTAGCATCATCATGGAGTTCGAACATGCATTCCCTTTGGGGAAAACCTTTCCTGATCCCTCCACGGAGTCAGCATCCCACCTCCTGCCTGCTGTGCACCCACAGTATTTGCTTGTAACGTGAGGAATAATCCCTGAGCTCCTTGAGGGTGGGAACTTTATTGAAACCATCTTGCTGTCCTCCAGCCAAAAATGAAGATGGCACTAGGGTCTCAAAGTACATCCAAATCGAAGGAATGATAACTAGTTCATGGTTGGACAGATGAATGAATGAATGAATGAAATAAAAAATCAACATTTTAAGTTCTTCTCTCTCTCACCCTCTCTCTCCATTCTGCAAAAGAACATTTTCTTTCTTGATCTGAAACTCGCACTGAACTCCCCGTTTCCAGACACGTGACTGCTTCCCTTGGCACCTGGACCCAGCTCAGTGGAATTCATGACAAGGTCGTCATCAAAGCAGCACCTCACAGCCCTGGTTCCTGATCCCCTCAGAGAGGCAGGATGTGATTTCTCGTTGCTCCTCATTCGAGCCCTGCAGCCAGACACTGCAGTGGGCATGGTACATAGCTCTTCTGAGGAGCCCTTTCTCCCCCTCGTCCTCCTTTGGGCTGCTCCTGCTTTTGGTCAAATTCCTTCTCGTGTTTTATTCATCCTTGGTTCGGCTCTCCCGCAGCGGAGGCTCACCTGCGGCCCATCCTTGACCAAGCTGAGAAGGACAAACCTCAGGGTTCAGCACCCCCACCTCCCCTCCTTTCTTTTCTAGTGCAGCCGCCCTTGTACTCCTTGGACATCCCAGCATTCGGGATGTGGAAGCAATAGGATTCCAAGTTTGAGGCCAGGGGCAGCCTATGCAACTTAGCGAGACCCTGTATCAAAACGAAAGATAAAAAAAGTGGGGGCTGGAGGTGCAGCTTAGTGACAGAGTGCTTGCTTATCCTGCATGAGAACCTGGGTTCAACTCCTCAGTACTGAAAAAAAAAATGAGAGCTGCACCCTGCTGGGCCACCCCGCCTCCATTCTGTCCTTTCCACCTCTTGGGCAACTGCCTCCTTTCCCAGGGACAGCCCTTCTGTGAGTCACCAAATTTCGCCTTCTGTCAGCTTTGGGTGCTTAGTCCTGGGTGGGGCCCTTGCAGCCTCCTCTTTCTTCAGAGATGAGGTCAGAAACTGTCTGCTTTCTTCATTTTGCAAATGCAGAAAGGAGCTCCCGGAAATGCCAAGTTTTGTGTGGGCGCTACGGACTGAATCGCGTCCCTCACAAAGTTCACATGCTGTAGCCCTAACCATTAGGTGGAGATAGGTCCTTTGGGAAATCATTGGGATGAGATGAGGTCAGGATGATAGGACCCCATGGAGGTCATTTTCACATAAAAATGGATCCCTAGTAGTGTGAAATAATAGCCAAGATGCCTTGAGTTCTCACAGTGTTAGAGGCTCGGCTTCTCTTCCAAGCGTCATGTCTCAATCCATATTACTCAGTGACCTGGATGCTATTCCTGTGCCCATTTTCCAGATGAGGATTCTGAGTCTTGCGAGTGGCTATTTGCCTCGGACACATGTAATAGTGAAGAGCAGTGTGACTGGCTGGAGGTGGGGAGGAGAAGGAGGCTGAGTCCCTTGACCCTGACCCTTACCTTCCCTTGCCCCTTATGTACCCCTTGGAAGACCTCTGCAGAATCTGGGATTTCAAAGACCATGGTTTAAACCATTGGAATAAATGACAAGTGTGGGCGCTGCTAAAATGGGAACTAAGGCTGGACCGTGGCACGTGCCTGTAACCCCAGCATTCGAGACATGGAGGCAAGAGGATTCCAACTTTGAGGCCAGAGGCAGCCTATGCAACTTAGCGAGACCCTGTCTCAAAATAAAAGATAAAAAAAGTAGGGGCTGGAGGTGCAACTTAGTGACAGAGCATTTGCTTAGCCTGTATGAGAACCTGGGTTCAGCTCCCCAATACTGGAAAAAAAAAAAAAGAGCTGCATTTTGCTGAGCCTCTCTGCCTCCTTCAAATCCCTCTTCCAGGCGCTGAGTTCATGCCCTAAATGTTCCACACACTGCAGGCTCACCTGCAGGCAGCACATTCTCATGTGGAGCCTTGAGAAACACACTTGGCTGTACACACGCGCGCACGCACGCATGTGTACACACGTGCACATGAGTGAACATACCTTGTTAGATAAAATGCTAATGCTTTCCTCGCAATCATGAACTTCAAATGCTTGGGACGTGGAACAACATCTCTTCCTGCCTTCCTGCCTTTTAGCGAGCTCCACATGCCCCAGGCAGGATCAGCTTGTCCTCTCGGAAGCAATTATCTCACCTTTTCTCAGGGGACTTAAAGTCACCCATGATCCTACTTAGCCAATTATCAAATGCATCCTGGTAGGCAAAGATCCGCAGCATGTGACCCCAGGCCCCAGTACTATCATCTCATATAGTATTTTCTGGTTTTCGTTTTTCCCAAAGTATTGTACATAAAGGTTGAAAGGCCAATGGGTCATACAAGGGAAGCTCTCGCCTTTTCTTTCATTCCCCTGCCCTCACATCTCCTCCCTCCACACTTCCTGTACCTGCTGCCACTCACTGTCCCCAACACAGGCGCAAGCTCATCATGGCCACTTACCTGGGAAAACTCTAATCCCAACAAATATAAGGAATAGCCCTTTCTCCAGGTAAGTAAGTGGTCCAAAAGCAGATTTCTACTTATTTAGCTGCCTTTACGTAAAGCCAAGCTGCAGCCATACCACTGTGGTATCTGATCCCATCAGATCTCAGAAGCTATGCAAGGTTGGGCCTGGTTAATACTTGGATGGGAGACCGCCTGGGAATACAAGGTGCAGTAGGCTTGGGAGAAGGACCTGGCAACTCCCTCCCAAAAAACAATCAGCTATTGAAAACCCTATGAATAGCAGAGAAGCACTAACAATGCTGTTTCACCTGTTGTACATAGGGTCACTATGAGTCAGACATCGACTTAATGGCACCTAACAACAACAACAACAACAAGCGTAAAGCCTACAACTGATTTACTTTTGTTTGGAGTGGGCACTTATTGCTGATTCCATCAAACTTGCTCTCAGGGACTAAGTACAGGTCACTTTCATGCCCCTTATGTCACCTTGCAGTGCCCTAACTGAGGTACTCAGAGAAACTTGGGAGCTGACCTTAGCAGCCGAAGCAGCTCATGAACTGATCATCCTAAGGAGGAAGACTGAGTACTGGACAGGGCAGCAGGGAGCTGAGCTCATTAACCAGCCTCCTGGAGAAAATGGTGGGGACTGATCTGAGGACGCCCATCCAAGAAGACCTGGAAACTTTCAATATGACCCTCCACACGTGGTGAGCTTCTCTCTATGACCAGGCAGGAGGCCTGCAATCTCTGGAAAGCCATTCTCCGCCTCCTAAAAGAGGATTTCCCTGGCTATTTATCAGATTTCAATTACACCAATCACAGCATTGTTCCAGAACAATGATCTCCCTGGATGTAAACTCAATCTCACCCCAGGATTGAGCTCTGTAGGAATCTTGATGATTCACAAAAGATTGATCCAAACATCACCCAAACAGGTGGCTCATGCAGGGAACGTGGAACAGCCTTTCATGAGTAAGTGGGGAAGGAAGGTTCAGGAACCCTGGTTCCCACAGAAAATTCCCCCCTCTATTGAGAAAACCCTCTCCTAGCAGAAAAGATGGCTGAAAAGTGTGGTCTTGCTCCATGGTCAATGTCAGTCGGAATATATGGTAAGGCATATTCATTATCAGGTCAGTTCCAGCCTCAGAAAGCAAGAAGCAGCAGAAGTAGCTGGTCAATACCACGGACACAGCCTGAGCACCATATTGTCCCAAGCAAGTTTGACTAGCGTGTTTAGTGTCTCATCATTACATCTTGCCAAGCATTGACTGTACTATTGTTCTGGCACCTTAGAGTGCAAAATACAAAGTTGCCATTTCAACAACACAAGCTATGCACCCCCAGCAAATTCAGGCCTGTCTGGTCATTTCTGGAAGACTTGTAGGAAAGTCGCTCATACAATTTTTTGACACTGAGACTGAACACCCTCCAAGTCTTGCCAGGTCACAGGCCAGGCAAGAAGATGGCCCAAGAAGTGGCCAACAAGTTTACTCTCTGATATATGGTTGAGAGTCAGAAATGCTTAGAAAAAGTTATTTCTTAGTTCTTCCATTCTCGTGCTTTCCAGCTGATTCAATGGTGACTCCAGGAGCGCCCACCCCTCCATAGGTAAAATCTGATGTCCTGACAAAGTACCACTGGCCAGGCTCCAGCACACGCGACCATCTTCCCAGGACCCTCTTCCCACCGTCAATTCTGAATGCATTGAGTCATGTCCCACCAAGCCCTCCAGACTGTCAGCCTAACTTTCCGTTTTGTGCCTGGAGTCTCTTTCCAATCACTTCCCAGGTTCTTTAGGAAGGAGAGAAACCCCACCTCACCCCTAGGTCTGTTAGCTCTTATCACTTCCATTGTCCCTGATCTCTCCTTAGGGAACCCTGAGCAAGCACCATAAGAAAGAGCTAGACAAATAACATTGCCCCACGACCAGAGGATTTGCAGGATGTTGAGAGCAAAAGTCCAACTCTCACGAGCCTGGGCAGCACAAATGGCATGGGCTGTCGGGGAGGGACTTTCTTGCATCCTTACAGAGATGTGAAACAGAAGGAGCCTTGGGGCAGGTGTCTACAGGTGTGGAGTAACAGCAGCAGCTGCTCCCGAAAGGGCAAACAGAGAAGTCATTTGTCACCAGGGAGCCATGAGGCAAACTTGAGAATAGTAGGGGAACAAATAACAGACAGCACAAGGTAAACAAAACAGAAGCTTGGACAAGTCCATTCAGAGCATGCCATGGAGCTTTCTGCACCATAACTCAAAAGGAAAATAAGGTTCCAGTAATCCTTCTCATGCTAGTGGGGGCCACCTGACAGCATGAGCCTCCTGCGCTCTGTTCATTCAGCAGATACCAGTGGGTGTCCGCAAGAGTTGCCTTCTCAAAGTAGAGTCAACCTTAATGATAGAAATGGACTAAAGCCCCTAGGACCTCCTTTTGCTGCTGTGGCATGACTCAAAATGAGAAGAAACATAGTGGCTGCAATAATGGGCTCAAACATAAAAAGATCCTGTGCATAGCAGTGTTGAGTAGTGTTTCATTCTGTTGTATACAAGATCACTATGAATCAGATCCAACAGAACAACACCGAACAAGAAAGGGAGTAACTGCAATAGTTGGATCCCTTTCATGTGTATCCATGGGGTCTTCATTAATACTACAAAGGGGTGCCAAACAATGAATGTATATACATTTTCAGAAAGGAGAAAGGTGTATTAAAATTGTAATGCTCAATACATACCAATAACAAAGATGAATACAAGTCATGTATGACTTCTGCAATTACAAGCAGTGCACAGAGTGGTTACCACAGCAGAAGAAGCCTGACTTGTTGCTTTGTGAGGCCTCCTGCATCTTCCCCTGCACACACTGCACAGTACCAGGCATCTCAAACTTGTCACGAATACATGCACGTATGAGGCATGTCAGAGGTTCTGTTGCCAACTCAAGACTCCATTGTCATTGTACTTCCACAACATTCTCAGATTGCAAATAGCACTTGAAAATGGTCTTGCACTCTTCCAATGACACCCATTTCCCCCATTTTCTCTGGCTGTCCTGCCAGTCATATGGTGTCACTAGCATTCATTTGATTAATACCAGCTTTTGAGCGAACATCATACTACACATTGCTACCATAATTCAATTCAACTTCTAAAAGTAATACACAGATGATGAGTCTTAAAATGCGGATGCATATTTTGGGGACACCTCTGGGATACTCTGTTTCACCAGAATTGTCCCACCATGATTCCAGAGCCCTCAGTATTTCTCACCTTCAGTCCTGGGGATTCTATACCCAGCTCAGATCCCTGCTTCTCAACATTCCAAGGCAAGGTGTTCTCCAAGTGTAATCCCTGGATCTTTGGGGAAGCAGAGAGTCTCAAAGTCCTTTCAGAGGACCTAGTAGGTCAAAACTATTTTCATAGGAATACCAGTATGTTTTTTGCCTTTTTCACTGTGTTAACATTTGCACTGAGGTCAAAAGCAATGGCAGGTAAAACTGCAGGCACCTTTGTATGAATCAAGTCATTATATTCTTCCCTGCACCTTACCTCATTTTTTAAAAGCCAAGGAGGATGTCCTTGGAGACCCAGTAAAATTATTCATTTCAGTCCTTATGTGCACATCTTTAATGTTTGCTGAATATTGAAGTAAGATGGTTGTCAAGAGAAAAAAACTCATGTAATTGCTTCCAGAAGTTGCAAGGTGAGCTTTTTCATTTTTTAGGACATTATGTCTATGGGGAAGAACAGTTGGCAAACCATGATTAATCATAGGAGGCATCTGATGCACAATTTTTCAAAAATGGTTCAAGTGAACCCATCACTTCAAGGAAAGTAAAACACAGTATTTGTTGTCAATAATAAAATTTGAGCTTCCAAATGAAAATTGGAATTTGGGAAATTTTGTGTTTGCCATTGTGAAATTAAGACTTTTCAGTACTTTAAGGTTTTTCCAATGGGATAGGTGGTGATATTAATGAATCTGCTTTTTAAAATGTAATGGTTCAATATTTGGAAGACCTATAAAACCAGTGAACCAGAATTTTCTAAGTGACAGATGGATGGCTTTATAAATCACACATGGGTATAATATCTATTCAAAGTGCAAGATAGACCAGTAAATTCTAATGTAACAGTATAAAAATTTTATTGATATGGTCTCAGAATCCACATTGCAACTAACCTTTAAGCAACTATCAGTTGTCAGATTTTGCTATAGGAACATCACCAACTTTCTGAAAAAGCTATTTAAATGCTCCCTCCTTTCCCAACTAGTATCTGCATGAAACTGGATAATTATCTACTTCAAAACAATATTTTGCCAGAGATTCCGTACAGATGAACATCTGCTTGTATAAAGCCAGACATTAAAGAAATTTGCAAACCCCTGCTCCCCCACTTTTTTTTCCAGTACTTGGGGGCTGAACCCAGGGCCTCACACATACCTTGCAAGTGCTGTACCACTGGGCTTCAACCCCAGCCCATTTTGTATTCTTTTTATTTGGATACAAGGTCTTGCTAAATTATGCAGGCTGCCTCTGGCCTCCAGTTGTGAGCCTCCAGCCTCTGTCTCCCGGGTCACTGGAATCACACTACTCACCAAACTACATTTTAGAATGTCACTCTTTTCTGTTTTCTCTCTTGGAAAAGGTAATTATTTTTTTCATAGAAATATGTTATTTAGGTGAAGAAGACATAGTTTTCAAATTTATATTTCAAAGTTATAAAATATAATAACATATTTAAATATTTAAACATTTCTTAGTACTAATTTCAGAGACAATAAATATTGATATGTATATCCCCCATAGACGCAAGCTCTCTCAAGCCCTCAGTAACTTCTAAATGTCTAAGTGGGACACACACACACACACACTATAGGGGAAGGAATGAGTGCATGGGGTGAGAGGCTCCAGGGTGAGAATTAAGCCATGGAACAAGAACCATTCCCTCTGTCATAGTTTCCCAACTGGGGAATTGCAAAAGTATGGCTGTTACGAGGCAGCCCTTTGTGACTCACGTGTACTGACTTCTCTTTCAGTGTGCCTGTTTGAAAAACACGATTAGGCAAAGGCTGGATGGTTGAGCCACGAGGCCATGCCCCAGAAACCTGCAGTTACCTGCTGGCTTCGTGAGACTGTCTCTACCACAGGCTTTCTGGCCATACCAGCCTCTACTGTCCAGGAGAGGGATGGCCATGTGTCCAGGTGTAGTGTGGCCTCCTTGAGCCCTACTATGGCCCTTGTATTATTTATTTCCTATAGCCAGGTGGGAAAGATGAGAGAAAAAAAATATTTCGCAGTCTCTCTTCCATCAGATTACTGCTCTGGCAGCCACGTGGTGGAGGGGTATCCATTGTCTATTAATTTTCTGCTTTTCTCTGGATAATAATAACTGTGCTCATGATGGTCTCATATCCCTGGGAGGTCGAAAGTTGGCACAGTATCAAGTTCCCTGAATATCTAATTAACCTCAGAAAAAAGAAGAGAGGAATATTGGCAATTCAATACAGTGTATATTTTACTAAGAATAGCTTTTGAATCTTCATTTGTTTCCTCTAATAATAGAAATAAGATGTGGTTAGTGAAAAACTTAAATGTGCAAAAGTAATATCTTTATAAGGAAATTAAACACAGATAATCGCATCACCTGAAGTATTCACTATTATGAGTTTGATACGCGGTTATCCAAGTTTTTGTGGATTGTATTTAAATAAATATATATTTCTAATAAATGAAATCATATAACAAATAGGTTTATATCTTGCCTTTTTTTAATTCATCCTGAACACCTTTCCATACCTGCGCCCTCATTTTAAAGGCTGTGTGTCACTTGGTGGTATGGTGAAAGATAAGGCATTTATCCCAATTTCCTACCATTGGATAACTGAGCGACTTTCCATGGGGACACTTAAATATGTTTAAAGGGCTTTGGGGGCCAGAACTCTAAGGCCTAGACTTCAGACACCATTGTGCAGTACAAGCTAAACTTTCAATTGGGTCACTCTGGGCAAGCCATATAGCCAGCCTTTGCTTGGGCCTCCCCACTGCAAAAGAGAGGAAAGGCTCTCCCCAGGGTACTTTACGAGTGGTCGGGCTCCCAGAAGCAAAGCCAAATTCTTTTCCCAAAGCCCCGGCATGAACAGAGCTGCGTGGCATGCATGGCTTTCAGCCTACAAATTGAAATGGGCCTTCATTCTTTTCTCTAAATCACCTGATGTTTTAGATTTTCAGCCTTTCCTATCAACTTGGAAAAGCACCCAAACCACTAACCCTCAGGGATTCCTGGCCAGCACCCCTCCCCACCCCATCAAACATATTGCAGAGGGGAGGAGAAGAGAATGGGCTCTGGTCATTGAAGTGGTTGTCCCCACAGTAGCTTCTCAGATGCCAATCATCTTCTTCTTTCTTCCATGCCACCCCTAGGTCCCTTGGCCACCCCTCCCTGGGTCCTGCTTCCCTGGGGTCCATAAGCTTCTCTACTCAAGGAAAAGGTTCTGACGATTTGTCGACCTCCCAGGGCAAAAAGCATCCTTCTTCCCCCTGCCCAAATCCTTAGGACCTGGGCTTTGTGGGAATCTCTGGGCAAGAAGGAAATTGTCTTACAGGCAACTTCTATTTTCTCCACCACAAACTTCCTCCACACAAGGAAAAGCAGAACTGCCATCTATGTGAATGAAGAAAAGAATTGGTATTATAAATACTTGAATGGAGAAAAGGAGAAAAGTCAGAGAGTTACTATCCAAGCTATTATCCTGCTATATTCTCTCCTCAGTAAATCTAGGTCCCTGTGCATACAATTTCCTACCCAAGCACACCCCTGGCCCCCATTCCTGCTCATCCAGCAACAGAATAAAGAAAGGGTCAGCTCCATCTTTCTCCCCCAGCTTGGATTTTCCTGGATTCCTTCTGCTTCTAAGGGGGTCAGTTCCGCAGCCATTCTGGTGATTTCTCTGTGCCTGGTGAGCACCCAGTGGTCTCCCTTGACTCTGTCTCCTTTTTCAGACACCCCTGTCTTCTGCTCTGGCTCAACCCTACCCAGGGCTCAGACAAGCCCTTGCTGAAAGCTCAGGGGCTCCTGAGGTTCAGAGAAGAGAGGGAATTCCTCTCCTGCCAGATCTCCGGTGTCTTCTTTCCTCTTCGCTCATTAGCTGCAGCCACTCTGGCCATGTTTCTGTCCCTCAGCTCCGCCATGGGCCCTCCTCCCCTACAGTCACCTTGAAGTGCCTTTCTGCACAGGGGCTGTGCTTGATCATGACGTCCCCAGGTCCTCTTCATAAGCACCTTTCCTTTCTTCCTACCACTATCAAAACTCTGAGGACCTTGTGTGGGTTTCCCTGTTAGTTTCCTTGCAAACCTGCTATCTCATTGATGGAACGTGAACTTTCTGAGGCCCAGTGGTGGACACCTTGTCTGTTCTGTATTCTCAGCTTTGAGAATAGCACCTGCACACAGGAAGCGCTCAGTAAATACTCAGTGAGGGGATGAGCGAATGGATTGAAGGAAATCCTTCTCCATTCATGTCCATCCCCAAGACAAGAAATCACTGCTTTTTCCAGAAGAGAAGCCTCCATTCTTCTCTGAAAACCTGATGAGGTCCCCAAGGCTTTGAAAACCAAAAAAAAAAAAAAAAGAGAAAGGACGTCTCTTTCAGTAAAAACATCTGCTTTTCATGCTGCAAAGTTTTCCAGCTGCAGGGGAAATGGGGCGTGCTGGCTGGTTATACACGGAATGAAGAATGGGCGATTCGGCGGCAGGTGAAACATGGGGGAAACAAGGGAAAAGGGAGCCTTGGGGGGAGACCACTGAGGTTAATTTCTCTAAGGGGGTCCCCCACACCTGTGGGGAAGGTATGGTTATCAGCAGGTCCTGTGGCCCTGCTGGTGCCAGGGTGGAAAGCTGCCTGTCTTTCACGCACAGCGGTTGGCGTCAGCTCAATTAGCAGGCTGGTCTGCTGGCTGCTCCTGGACTCCTGTCTAAACAGGACCCGGCCTTCAGGCAACCGCAGGGCCAGGGGTGTCTGCCAACAGCAGCCCAATCCCGCCAGGCCAGCGGTGGGGGAGGACCCTGCTCCTTCTTAAGCCCCAGCTCTTCAAGCCGGGGCTAGAGAGCCAGCCAGCCAGCCGCCCTCTGGGATCTCCACCTGTCCTTTCCAGTGCCAGGAAGAGGATCCCGGCCTGTCGCCAGAGCTGGGGAGCAGAGAGCCAGCCAGCCACCTCTGCCACGCCAGCCACCTCTGCGACACCAGCCGCAGCCCAGCAGCATGGCCAATCAGCTGACCGAGGAGCAAATCGCTGAATTCAAGGAGGCCTTCTCTCTGTTTGACAAAGACGGGGACGGCTGCATCACCACCCAGGAGCTGGGCACCGTCATGCGGTCGCTGGGCCAGAACCCCACGGAGGCCGAGCTGCAGGGCATGGTGAACGAGATCGACCGGGACGGGAACGGCACGGTGGACTTCCCCGAGTTCCTGGGCATGATGGCCAGGAAGATGAAGGACACGGACAGCGAGGAGGAGATCCGGGAGGCCTTCCGCGTGTTCGACAAGGACGGCAACGGCTTCGTCAGCGCCGCCGAGCTGAGGCACGTGATGACCAGGCTGGGGGAGAAGCTGAGCGACGACGAGGTGGAGGAGATGATCCGCGCCGCCGACACGGATGGGGACGGCCAGGTGAACTACGAGGAGTTCGTCCGCATGCTGGTGTCCAAGTGAGGCCACCCGACTGGCCGCCGCAGCTCGGTGCCCGGGAGGCCCCTGGACTGCCCGCCCGGCTGCGCAGGAGGCCCCTCCTGCCGCAGCAAGAATGTCACCCAGGCTGTGAGCGTCTTCCTCAGTCCCCCAGCTTCCTCCAGGCATGGCTGCTTGTCCGGCAAGGTGGACAGGATCCACCTAACTGAGTCTCACTTTCTGCGCTGCCTTTTCTGCCAACCGCCCACCTGCTCATCCCAGATGACACAGAGTGGCCTCCAGCCAAGCAAGCCACAAAGTCCTCGCAGGAGAGTGATGTCTCTCTGCATAGACAGTGAGCAGAAGGACCTAGAAAGGCTTGGCTGCCTCTGCCATCTGCTAGCATGGGACAGGTGACACCTCAGAGTCCCCTGGGGTGGATTCCTAGCCTCCATCCGGCACCGGAAGCAGGAGGATGGCAGCCCGCAGCCCCCACCAGATTTCTTAGAGCCTGTGGGACAGAAGGAGTCATCTGCTGCCAGACTCAAGAGACATCTAGCCCTTGGGGTGAGGGGTGGTGACAGAGACAGTGACAGCCAAGGTCAGGCCTCCTGAAAGGCATCACCTCTTCCACACAGCGCTTCCTTTCTTCGTCCTGACTTGGCCAGGCCTCTGGGATTCACCTCTGGGCACTGGAAGTCAAGCCAGGGTCAGTTGCAACACGTTTCTGTTCATCTGGAAGGAGGGCAATCTGGATGAAAGGGAGAGGGAGGGTGAGGGGGAATAAATAAGACACCTCTGTTCTGATTTTGTTTCTGTTTTTCTGCTTCCAGCTGAAATGATTCTTGTTAACTCCAGGGCAAAAACCAACAGGAGCATGGGGGCTGTGCCCGCGTGCACCTACGTGTGCTTTGGGGAAATGCACTGACTCCCTGTAATGACGGGTGTAGCAGAAAGAGAAAAGTCCAAATACAGATAATCTTCAGTAATTACTGTCAATGCAGTGGATACGTGGGCAGCAAAAAGCAATTAGGAATCCAGGTGCAGCTCCTAAAAGGCTTGCGTCAATTACTGTGTTGAAGGAGCGCTGATCGTTTGTTTTTGTTCCAGCCACGCCCAGAGGTTGGATCAGATCATCCAGAGGCTGAGGGGCCTCATCAAGGGGAGGCAGTGTTTTGTGGGGTGGACAGGAGCGGCTCTTCAGGAATGACCAGTCTTCCCCAGGCCCTCACCTTACCACCCTCTCTCCTCATTTGTAAGACAAAGAACATGAGCTGTGGAGCTGGGCAGCTTGGGTTGCAACCTTGGTTTGCGCCTGCCTAATAACAGGACCCTCATGGTGTCCTTCCTGGGTGACAGACACTCAGTCTGCAGTATAACTCGCTCCCTGCCCTGGGAGCCACAGCTCTACAGCTTCCTTGTCTTACAAAGAGGAAGCCGAGGAGCAGGGAACTTAAGAAATCAACCCAGCATTCTACAGCTGGCAAGTAAGTGGTACAGCTGGGATCTGAGTGCAAGTCTGCTCCCTGGCCACTCTGCTACCTGGCCACTCATGCCCCTGTGCCTCCACTGTGATGACTATAATAGCGCTTTTCTCCAGCATTGGTAAGATACATATACCTGGCATGTAGTTGTTGTTAGGTGCCGTTGAGTCAGTTCCAACTCATAGCAACCCTACGTACAACAAATGAAACACTATCCAACGCTGGGCCATGCCGGCACTATTGTCAGTGCTTCTTTGCCATTCATAGGTTTTTCGATGGTAGATTGTGTTAGGGGAGTGGGCTGCCAGGTCATTCTCCCTAGCCTACAGCATGGTGTTCCCAGGTAGTCTCTCATCCAAGGACCAGCCAGGCCCAACCCTGCTTAGCTTCCAGAATCTGACGCAGTAGGACATCAGGGTGGTATGGCTACAGGCTGGTGTGTAGTAGGTGCTTATAAATGACAGCTACTGTCACTTGTACCATTAAAGACTCCTTCCAGCACTAACCCTCCCTGAGGCTGGGCAGTACACTTTCACCCCTAAATAGCCCAGGGGGTAAGGGTGGAGAGGAAGCAGGAGCAGCCGCTCTCATGCCATCTCGGGGCCTGGTTTCTAAGGAGGATCTCAGGTGAGAACTGGCCCGGGCTCAGGTAATTGTAAAGCCCCCTGCAAGGGGACCAGGAGGACCTCCCAGGTGCAGCCAGGTGAGCTAACCCTCCTGCCCACCTCAGAGTCGGGGTTGGTGGAGCACGTGCTGTGGGGGGTTGGGAAAAAGGCCAAAGTGTCCAGAGATCACTGGACAGCAGTCCCCTGGAGTCAGGGGGAACAGAGGAGCCAAGGCAAAGTCCTAGACAAGAATCACAGAGCCACCTACCAAAAGGAGTGTGATGTTCCCTCAGGGACAAACAACTCAGATCTTAGCCTCTCTCTCTCTCTCTCTCTCTCTCTCTCTCTCTCCCTCCCTCCCTCTTCTGTACTGGGCATTAGACCCAGGGCCTTGCACTTGCATGCTCTGAAAGTGCTGTACCACTGAGCTGCACCCCCAGCCCATTTTTTTACTTTTTTTTTTTTTTTTTTTTTTTTTTTTGGAGACAAGGTCTTGCTAAGTTACACAAGCTGCCTCTCGTGGCAAAATTTCGATCCTCCTGCCTCTGCCTCCCAAGTTGCTGGGATGATAGGCGTGCACCACCATGCCCAGCTCAGACCTTAGCTTCTCTCATAGGCTCTCTCCTAAACTCTGCATGAACGAGAGAAACAGAGGTCTTCTGGGGTCTTTCTAATCACTGTAGAAACTCTGCCTGGAGGGCTGACATGGAATCCCATTTGGTGGGGAGGTTCTTGGGGGCTGAACCAGAGCCTCGCACATACTTCGCGGGTGTCCTGCCACTGGGCTGCACCCCAGCCCAGTTTTTAATTTACCTTGAGTCAGGGTCTTTCTAAGCTACGCAGGCTGCTTCTGGTGTCAAACTTGAGAACCTCCTGCCTCTGCCTCCTGAGTTGCTGGGGTTACAGGCATGAGCCACCGCACCCAATTGGGAATCCCACCCTTTTGAGGCATAGGCTGGAATGAAGCACTCAGAAATATTTGGACCTACTCTCATGGCTAATGCTTTAGCTAGGAGAGGACGAAGGCATGTTTTTGCACTTCCCTCCCAGTATCCTGGCAATTTGGCTGAAGTGCACCTTGTATTTATGATCCCACGTACACCCTTGAACTATGTACCCCTGCATTTTACAGTCCTTAGAGATTTCCATCCCCCATGTGTCTATCAGCTTATCATGCGTGTTGCTAGAATGCTGAAAGCTATGCCACTGGTATCTCAGATACCAACAGGGCCACCCACAATGAACAGCTTTCAGCTGAGTTTCCAGACTAAGATAGACCAGGGAAAAGGACCCAGCAGCCCAATCCCAAAACAATTAGCCATTGAAAACTCTAAGAATAGTAGAGAATCACTGTCAAATATAGTGCCAGAAATGAGCCCCCCAGGCTAGAAGACTTTCAAGAAAAGACTGGGGAAGAGTTGCCTCCTCAAAGTAGTTGTTGTTCTTAGGTGCCGTCGAGTCAGTATCCGACTCATAGCGAACCTCTGTACAACAGGGGAAACACTATTGTCAGTGCTTCTCTGCTGTGCATAGGGTTTTCAATGGCAGATTGATTTTTGGGAGGGGGTTGCCAGGTCCTTCTCCCAAGCCTACAGCTTCTGGTGTTCCCAGGCGGTCTCCCATCCAGGTACTAACCAGGCCTGACCCTGCTTAGCTTCCGAGATCTGACGGGATCGGATG
>VMDO01001866.1:0-67018 GCA_007922755.1 Pedetes capensis | reverse complement strand
ACTACCGCTGCAGGCCCTCAAAGTAGAGTCAACCTTAATGACAGGAATGGAGTAAAACTCCTAGGACCTCCTCTTGCTGATGAGGCAGGACTCAACATGGAAAGAAATATAGTGGCTGCAAAAATGGGCTCAAATATAAAAGGCTCATGTGCCTGGCACAGCATTGGGGAGTGCTTCGTTCTGTTGTGCATAGGGTCACCATGAGTCAGATCTGACTCATCGGCACCTAACAACAACAGAACCTTCCATGCAGAACTGCTTTGCCCAGGCTCCTAGGCAGAGGGGAGGTGGGAAGGCCCCCACCAGCTCTCAGCGGAGGGCTGACAGCCCCGAGCCTCCCTACAGACGGAACCCTAAGAACAGAACATGGGTGAATGGGGCTCGCTTCTTCCTGCCATGGGACCTGCTAACTTACCAATTAGGGGACCTTCCTGACGTGGCAAGGTCAAAGTGGGCCCCACGGCAAGCTGGCTGTGCCTTGTCCCGTCACTTTGTATTTACTTTGCCCAAGCATAATTTTCAAAAAATGTCTTGAGTCGTCCTCTCTCAGGGAACCAGGCCATCCAGCCATGGTGAGTACCTCCTACGTGGGTGGTCCCAGCCTGCTGGGCTCAGAGCAATGGGGACCTAGGACAGTTGCTGCTTTCTGGCTTGGTCCCCAACTGCGAGGATCGTGATGTGCTTGGGGTCCCCTGCACAGACCAGAGGGTACCAAACCCACAAGTGTGTGTGAGCCTCTCACCAGAGCTAGTGATGTAAACCTCTACAGTTAGCTATTGGCTACTCTGACTCAGTTTACCCCGGGCAGTGTGTCCATCACACAATGAGCTCAAGATCCAGGGCTACCTGTGGCACACCTGTGCCTGTCTTCAGTCCCCACCCCCAACTTTGCCTTCCTTCATCTCTTCCCCGGGTCGCGGCCAGGCTCTCCAAAGAATCTGTTCTGTCCTAGACATCAAGCTCGATATTTGTCCTTGTAAAATATGGTCCCCATTATAGGTGGTTGGTTCTTGCACAATGAGTAAGGGCAGAGGAAAGCAGGGCGGGGAGCGCTGGAGTGACAAGAAGGAGCCACCTACCAGTCACTAATGTGCAGGGTATAAAAGAGAAACCTGTCCTGTGTTTTTCTGTGACACAGACTCAGTAAGTTGCCCTGATTAGCATTTCCCTTTCCTTTCAGTCATTGACTAATCAGATTTAAACACTCTTCCCTCATCCCCCCAAAAATGTCTATCTGACTGCAGCTCTAAAGAACATTGCATCAATCCTTGGAGGAAGGAATTTATAAATAGCACCCCGGCTTTCATGTGCTTTCACTGAGCTCCCTCATAAATCAGGACTTGGGGCTCTTGCACTCCCTGACTATATAAAGCAGGCCTCTGACTCCCGGGTTTCCAGTTTTAAATCAAGTGCAGGCCAGCCCCCCTGGGTCCTGTTTATCTTCACAGATTCCAGGGGCCTGTTCAAAGGCTCCCAGAACCACCCAGCTAAAAATGACCCAAGGTTCCCACTGGAAAAATGTAACATCACAACCCATGGGGTGAGAATGCCCCATGCAGAATGAAGAGAGGGGAAGATCAGGGGGTTTCTCCACCAGAAACAAAGCAAAATAAAGCAAGATGAAACCAAAATCTGTCTCTAAGAAAGGTGGGAGTCCAGCCCACTTGCCAACCTCCCCATCAACTTGCTTTTCTGATGGCAGTTTCCATAACAAGTCCTCTGATAGGAGTCTGGCCCTGGGCAAGGGAGGCCAAGGGACCTGGTCCTGGTGCCAAGGGTCCCCCGAGCACCTCCTACCAGGTATGGAGCTGAGTGCTGGGTGCTGAGTGCCAAGTGGGATGGAGCACCTTCCTCAATGTACAGGGGAGAGAAAGGCTTGATATTGGCCTGGAAATGACGGCAGGGATTCCATAACTAGAGGAGAAAGTACAAATGAGGGTGACCGATGTCCCCTAACACCTTCTCCAGGTCCTTTGCTCCTTTCTAGAGCACTTAGAACTACCAGGAACAGAAAGGAGCCAGGCACTGCGTCCCAAAGGAAGAACATCTGAAGGCTAAACATCGGTGGGCCCAGACCAACTTGCTAGGTGCCCAGAATTGTCCTGCATACCTGGGGAGCTAAACAGCCAGGGAGGGATCCCAAGAGACCAACCACATGCAGCCCTTGGCAGCTCACGGTGAGGCTCATCTCCCAAGGTCACCAGCCAAGCTGGTCTCAGAGCCCACTATGTCCCCCAAGACTCTGCTCTGTGGTCCCCCATGATGTAAGTGGGGCCCTTTGTAAGGCCCACTGACAGGAAGCACTTGCCACACGTTGCATTTGCTTGTTTAATCCTCAAAACAAGTTGACGTGGCAGCTACTTTCATCAGCCCATTTTAGAGAAGAAAAGACTGAGACTTCAAAATGTTAAGTAGCTTCCCCAAGGCCATACCTCTAGCAAATTGGAGTTTGACCCTGCATCTGATTGGCTCCAAAGCTCAAATTTCACATCTTTTCCACAGTGCCAAAGAGGAGCTCTCCGAGGAAGTAGCCTGAGACCACGTGAGACCACTCTAACAGACGTTGTGAGCACTGGCAAAAGCACCTCAGGTGGGGCGTCCACAGGTAAGGGCTGGAAGTGGGGAGCAGCTGCCAGGAAAATTTGTCTGGGCAGGTAGGATCTAGAGACAAGCAGATAATTGTTTCTTGGTGCTGAGGATTGAACCCAGGGATTTATGCATGCTAAGCACGTGCTCCACCACTGAGCTACAACCCCAGCTGTATCTGTATATCTGCTGGCATCCCCAGAAAGAGGCATGTCCCCTGTGATGGGCTGAATTATGTCTCACTAAGATTCATATGCTCAGGTCCTAACTGCCAGTGCCACAGAATGTGACCACATTTGGAGATAGTCTTTACGGAGCTATTCAAGTTAAGTGAAGTCATTAGAATTACCCCTAAGCCAACACGCCTGGCATTCTTGTAAGAAGGGGAAATTCAGACAAGCACAGGCATACAGGGAAGATGATGGGAAGATCCAAGGAAAAGATGGCCATCTATAAAACAAGGATAAAGCCCCGTGGACAGATTCTTCTTCACAGCCCCCAGAAGGAACCCACCCTGCTGAAACCTTGATCTTGGACTGTCAGACTCCAGAACCGTAAGATGCATTTCTGTTTTTTAAACTGCCCCGTCTGTGGCACCTTGTTCTAGCAGCCCCAGTAAGCTAACATATCCACTCCAAGAGGAGTTGAGAAGTATTCATAGCCTATCTGCTTACCTAGAAGGATGGCTGGGGACTTGGTTCAGAGCTGTCCTTCCTCCAAGACCAGTTCCGATTTCATATGAGTAATGCATGGAGTCATGCTTTCTAGATTCTAGAAAATGTCGAAGAGTAATGGAAGGAGGAGAGAATTAATCACTACTACCTAGGAAAAACGTTTTTTGGTTTTCTTTTTTTTTTGGGTTTTGTTGTTGTTGTTGTTGTTGTTGTTTTTATAAATTTTGATGTAACTTCTCAGACTCTAAGCTTGCAGTTGGTGTTCAAAGCCTGGCCCTGCTGAGAACCAGTTTAACAACCACATGAAAATTTGACCTCGACCACACTCAGCACCTCTGTGGGCATAAAAAGCTACTTGAGTCTGCATAACAAGGACAGTTATGTGTGGCAGTGTGTGGCAGTTTGGGGTGCATTCTTTCCTTCCTCACACATACATGTGCTTTGCATTATTGATGCAGGGCCTGGTGTTGAATTAAAATCAGGTGGAGATAAAAATTTAGGATAGATCTCCAGGCATGGTGGCGCTCGTCTGTAATCCCAGCGACTCGGTGGGTGGAGGCAGGAGGATCGCAGACCAGAGGCAGTCTGCATAATATAGCAAGACACTAGCTCAAAAAAAGAAAGTGAAAAAATAGGCTGAGGGTGCAGCTCAGTGGTACAGCACTTGCAAAGCATGCAAGTGCAAGGCCCTGGGTTCAACCCCCAGTATTGAAAAAAAAAATTTAGGATAGTAAGAAGATAAGTCACTATGTCACAGTGATACCTACACTTCCGTATTTAATGCAGCACTCTTTACACTTGCAACAGTATGGAATAGTCCCAAATGTCTATCAACAGGGGATTAATTTAAAAATTGTGATGTATAGACACAATGGAATGTTATTCAGTAGTAAAGAAGAATGAAATAATGTCATTTGCAGCCAAATGGAAGGGACTGGAGAGTATCATTCTAAGCGAAAAAAACCCAGACTCAAAAAGAGAAATATTGCATGTTCTCACTCATATGTGGGAACTAAATGTATCTCAAAAGAGATATACATTTAAATGTATATAAATGTACAATCATACTTATCTAAGAAGGAAACCTGGCTTGGGGCTGGGGTTTAGCTCAGTTGGTAGAGTGCTGCTCTATGCTCTCTGAGGCCCTGGGTTCAATCCCCAGCACTACAAAAATGGGAGAAGGACCTGGCAGCCCACTCCTAAAACAATACCCAAACAATCAGTCATTGAAAACCCTGTGAACAGCAGAGAAGCACCGACATAGTGCTAGGTGTGGCAGAGTGTCGGGGAATGCTTCATTCTGTTGTACATAGGGTGGCTATGAGTTGGACCGTACTCCATGGCACCTAACAACAACAACAACAACCTGGCTTAAAGTCACTGTTCAAAACAAGTACGTTGATTGGACAAACGGAGCAGCCTAGTGTACTCTGTTTAGAGATATTCGAGGTGATGGCAGAAAGATGGGCATGTGTGAGTCAATGAAGAGCTTCCACTGCCATTTGGAGGAGCCTGGGCACCATACAAACACAATGGAGAGTTGTGGGTGACTTTCACCCACGGAGTTGATTAATCAGGGCTGGGGAAGGAATCACACTGTCAGCTGTTGGAGGAGCCAGGATAAAGGCTGAGTGAGACAGAGAGGCTAGTTAGGAAACCTGGGCAATAGTCCAAATAGAAGCCCCTGGGGCTTGGAGTGAGGTTGCAGCAATAGGAGGGAGACAATCAGAGGGGAAACAGTTAAACAGTAACATCTAGAACTGGGTGGGGAATGAGGGAAGGGAAGAGGCAAGAACTGGGGTAAATGGCTTGATAGTGTCCGCCTTCTCTGAAACCAAGAATTGAGAAAGAAGATTCATTTTATTTTGATCGTTGGAGGCTTGGAAGCAAAGGCAAATGATGAATCTACTTTTCGGTCTTGTTGATTTCTAGGTAACGGGACTTACAACTAGTCAGAGGCGTGACAGCAATTGATGAGGCAACCCAGACTGGGTACAGAGGAGGCAACGCTGGATTTCTGACCTGGTTCTTGGGCCTTGCTCACGTGCAGCCCCACAGGGCCCATTCCCAGAGGCGCCCATGTTCCTTTAAGGCTCTGCTGTCATTGTTTGAACAGGTGGCCCCACATTTTCATCTTGCACTGGGGTCCCTGAAGTGTAGAGCCAGCCTCAGAGTCATCCTCAGAGCTTTGGCTCCAAGCAGGGCCTACAACCTGGGGACACTCCACGCCACGGACTACCTCTGTCCCCATGAGAGCTCTCCATCGTCCGCAGGATCTTCCCGGATGGGCTGGGGTCTGTTTCCACCCAGCCTGTGGATACAACTCTGACCTTTTCCTTTGTTAGTTTCTTCGCCCAGAAGAGCACCGCTGATGTTGTCAGGTCCCACCCTGAGCGGGAGGATGCCTGCTCCGGAGATCCCTGTCACCCGGAGGCTTGAGAGAACCCAGACCCCAAGCAACACTTCTGGTTGGGAAAGAGGTTGTGATAACCCAGACTGGGAAATGAGCTTGGTGAGAGACCTTAGACCTCCCCTCTGACGGCCACCCCAGCTCCTGTTCCCATCACCACCACCAAAGGGAGGAGCAGCCAGCGGCTCAATTTAAAAGATAGCAATCCTATTTCTTGGGAAAGGAAAAACTTCACAGGGATGAGATTAAGATCTCTCAATTCAGAAAGGCGGATTGCGTGAAAGATGATGAAGAACTGTTCTTCCCTTCCTGTAGGGACTAAATGGTCTTCAACAACAGCAACAAAAAAAAAATTTGTCTCAAACATCAGCGGAGAAGATTTTGATCAGATGTGAAGAAGAATCTCACAATAGCACAGATTTGGAGAGGCTACCGGGGAAGGCAAACCAGAGAAAATGGAAGCTGCAGGAGAGCCCTGCCTAGATGTAATCAAAAGCTCCCCGTGTTTCCTAAAGCCCTTATCACAGAACTTCGCGTGGAAACCTCTCCCAACCAAGGCTCACGGTGAGTAAGTAAAGTCTAAAATTATGCGTGAGAGCTTTTGAGAATGTCCCAAGAGATGCCTGCTGCATTTCCAAGAACTAGGCTATCCAAATAAAAATCCTGGTCCAAACTCCCCTACCTAATTTTAAAAGGAGATTTTTTTTGGTTCTTGAACTTTGGAGTCATGGTGGCCTTATGCAAGCCCCAGTTCTGCACAGTCACAACTGAAAAACATAAAAGAATGTTCCCAGAGGAGATGCGAGGGGTAGAGTAAGACTCTATTGGTGATCCAAAACCCGTGAGGAAACTTCAGTTCTGTCTCCAAGCAGAGGTTTCTGCTGAGAAGAGAAAAAACACAGGCAAAGAGGTTTTGCAACAACCAAACCCTCTGTTTAAGAAAACTTTGGGGACATCACGAAACTCCAAAGAACAGCTAAAAGGAGACCTCTTTAACCTAGAACATAGGAAACTCTGCAAGGCCAATGGAATGTAATACTGGTCCCTCGGAATTGCGCGTGGCTAACTCTTCACTGACCTGCTGGAAGGGGAGTAGCAAGCGGGAATTAAGAGTTCCCTGGTGGGTACCGATACCCTTAATGTTGCAGCTTCTTTTACCTTGGTGAAGACAAAGCTGCATTGACATGGGGAGAATGAACAATCAGAGATTTATTTCAATGCGTGTTCCATTCATTCATTCAGCAACCTTACAATTATTTGCTGCACATCCGCTACACGCCAGGCCCCTTGCCATTTCCTAGAGATAGGGGGGTCCCCTTCCTGACTTCAGGTAGCAAATGTTCTGATGGGTAGCACGCACAGACGTACAAACAGGTGTACCACCCACCTCTTGGATTTAAAATATCTCCAGCACCGGCTATAGAATCCAAGAGAGGACAAAAAAAGATGGATGGTGCCAGGCGTGGTGACATGCCTGTAATCCCAGCAGTTCCAGGAGGTGGGGGCAGGAGGATCGCAAGTTCGAGACCAGAGGCAATCTGAATAGTTTAGCAAGACCCTGTCTCAAAAAAGTAAAAAAAAAAATGGTCTGGGGTCCAGCTCAGTGGAGCAGCACTTGCAAAGCATGCAAACATGAGGCCCTGATACCCCCAGTACCACAACCCCCAGTACCACAAAAAAAAAAAAAAAAAAGAAAGAAAGAAAGAAAGACAAAAGATGGATGGTGTGTTCATCATTGTGTAAGCCCCATTATTGGGCATTTTCCTGTTAGGCGAAAACTTCATTCGTGATTAGGCCTCAGTAGGAAGGAAATCCTCCACTTGCTATTCTACAGCTGAAGATTGCAAGAATTTCCCACAGGCCAGCTGTACACATTGCAAACCTCTTTTCTCTTCAACTTGCCTCTCCTTCTGGACCCAGCGATGCATTCACTCTGGGCCCCTGTGCCATGATGCCAGAGGGTGGGAGAAGCATCTCAGAGGCTGTGCTTACATCAGGACAACTGGAGCTAATTTAACTGCACACCACCTGGGTTTGAAGGTTGAGGGCCAGCAATGCTTGCTGAGAGCAGTTAAAATAGTTTAGTGCGGCCGTGCCAGGCGTGGTGGCACACGCCTGTAATCCCAGCGGCTTGGGAGACGGAGGCAGGAGGATTGCAAGTTCGAGACCAAAGCCAGTCTACATAACTTAGTGAGACCCTGTCTCAAAAAGTACAAAAAAAAAAAAAAAAAAAAAAAAAAAAAAAAAAAAAAAAGGGCTGGGGATGCTGCTCAGTGGTCCAGCACTAGCAAAGTGTGCAAGCGCAAGGCCCTGGGTTCAACCCCCAGTACCAGAAAAAAAAAAAAAAAAAAACAATGTGGCTGATTAAAACAAAAACAAAAGGATACGACCACGTGGACACATTATGAGCCTTTCTCAAGAACTTGGAAGGAGTCCTCCAAAAGAAGGTTCTGGAACAGAAGCTTGTACTTATTTATTAATTTATCCACATATTTATTTTGGGGGTGGGGAATGTTGAAACTCACTATATAGCTCAAATTGGCCTCAACCTCACAATCCTCCTGCCCTAGTCTCCCAAATGCTGGGATTACACGTGTGCGCCATCACACCTGGCTCTTGAGCTAAATTTTCATCCTGGTCATTACATCTCTGGGCAAAGGACTGAACGTCACGAGTGTCTCACTATACCTGGCCTTTTGCATAGCCTTGACTCATATTTTTCCCTGTGAAGAACAAAGAGAAATCTGGATTCCAAGCCCTAGAGGTTGCCTCAGGTTTATGTCCAAGAGTCATAAACATGAGTTTAAATCAGGCTACTTCACAAACGCCAATAAAAGATGTTGTGACGCTAAATTCTTCCTTCTATTTTTAGGTCTGACCTCTTCCCTTCCTCACCATGCTCCGTCTCCATTTTTCCTATTGTTTGGATTTTTCCCTGCCAGGCTGTTCACTCTATTTCTTATTTCATTTTCACTGCCTTCAGTTCCCTTTCCAAGTCCTGTCAGGGCTTTCTTTTCATTCTTCATTTTCTTGGGCCCACTGTCCTCTGCCATTCTTCTCTTTTCATCTTCTCTTTCCTTCCTCTCTTATTTCTTCCTCCTCATCCTTCTTCTCTTTCCCTCTTGCTTACATCTCTTTTTATCAGCATCTCTATTCCCTGCCTCTTTCTTCTGTCACTTCCCTTCGCATGAACCCCTCTCTCTAACCACTGCCTTTGCGCCTTTCCTTTCTTTTACCCTGCTTCTCTCCTCTGTGTCTTCTACTTCTTTTGCAATACAACCCAACTGCCACTCCATCCTAACATTTCCCCTATTTACTCATGAATTGTTTAAGAATTCATTTGATCTTGGAACACAGCCTTCCGATACACTGCTTTTCCTTCCTGTGGACTGAAAGTTTTCAAGGACTCTTTCCCTTTCAGGCTGCAGAAGAGAGAAGGAAGCCAGAGCAATAAGAACTTACTCAAGGGCTGCCAGGTCTGCGCTCACGCTTAGCACATCCTTTGACTCGGACACAGAAGCAGCATGGAGAAGATGTCTGGGGATCCCTCTTAACCCTGATTTTTCTTTAATTTCATCTGTTTTTGTGTGGCTATCTACAGAAACTTATAGCCTGTATGTTTATCACTGAGATAACAAGTTCTACCAGTCCTCTTTGATGAGCTATAAAGAACAAAGCAAAGTCCATGTCTTCAAAAAATTCCTTCTCCAAGGTCTGTGGACCCAAGACCATCAGTGTAGGCTGGTCATGATGGTGCACACCTGTAATCCCAGCACTCGGGAGGCTGGGGCAGGAGGATCAATGTAAGTTTGAGGCCAGCCTGGTCTATACATAGCGTGTTCCAGGCCAGTCTGAGCTACACATCAAGACTCTGTTTCAAGAAAAAAAAAAAAAGTAATAAACAAAAATAAAACCATCACTGTAAAAATGTAGAGGACATGCAAGTACTAAAATATATGATGCCAACTCTAAATGTGCCAAGTCAGACAAAGGAGAGCCCAGCATCTTCACACATGAAAGATGGCTTTGTGGAAGAGGAGGGCTGGGCTGCCCATGGAGGCCGAATGGACTTGAAGTACCAGAGGGAAGCAGGGAGCAGCGGAGCTCTCCTGTAATCCTAGTAAGTCTGGAGGCCAAGACATGAGGATCATAGGTTCGAGGCCAGAGGTAATGTGCACAAGTTAGCAAGACCCTGTCTCAAAATTAGAAATTAAAAAATGAGTTGGTAGTTCAGCCCAGTGGTAGAGTGCTTTCCCAGCATGCACAAAACCCTGGTTTCAACGTTTCAGTACTCAAAAGGAAAAAGAAAGAAACAAACAAACCAGAGGGAAAAGAGGGGCAAGTGGGAAAAAGCCAGGAGCTCAGAAACAAGCCAGCAGGTCCAAGGAGAATGAGGAGACCGCCTGACCTGGATGGCGCTGGTGGCCCAGGAGGGGCGGGCAGTGCGAGCCTGACTCACCATGGGGCAGAGGATGGTGAAGGGCACCAAGGCCTAGCCCACTCTGCTCAGGCAGCCACACCACACCCCCTAGGCCAGACAACTTAAACAACAGAAGTGTTTCCCACGGTTCTGGAGGGCAGAACATCCAAGGTCAAGGCAGCAGCAGTATTTGATCTCCGTGATTCCCTCCTGGCTTGTAGATGGCCACCTTCTGGCCTTGTCCTCACATGGCAGAGAGAGAGAGAGAGCAGGGTTTCTTTTGTCTCTTCTTATAAGGATATTGGATTAGAGCTCCATCCTTATGACCTCGTTTAACCTTGGTTACCTCCATTAAGGCTCCAGGTACAGTCACAATAGGGGCTGTGGCTACATGTGGGTTTGGGAGAACATAAATATTCAATCTATTGCAGACACCCATCAATTCAAAAAGTTAAGAAGCTACCCAGCCCTCACCTCTGGCTTGTGCCCAAGGGGAAAGGAGCATTCGCATTGGACCGGGTTTCCTTTGGTCTCTTTGAGTTAGAAGGCCAGGCAGCCCAGGTCCAGGGAGGCTGGAAACACCATAGACATCACTGGAACACAGAGCGCTCAGTCCATGCTGCATCCTGCTCCGTCCAGAAGCCACATTGTGGGGCACAAGGACTCAGTTAAGCACTATTTTCTTTGCTATGGAGGCTTAGAGTAAATTCATCCCGAACTGACAGACTCACCCCAGAAAAGTAAAGATATGGGCCAACTAAAATTGTAAATAAAACTCGAGTCATCCTGAAGATTCCTTTCTTAAGTCTCAGTGTTGATTCTGAGTAGTTTTAGAAGAAATACTTTATTTCCTAGGAAAGATTTGGGGCCTACAGAGTGCTAGACTCTGACCTGCTGCAATAATAACTACAATAGCAAAGAAAACAAAGAAAAATCCCTCCCCTTACAGACCTTATTACTATACAGAGTATAGTAATTAGCATAATAAGTAAGTCATATTATACAGGATGTTGAAGGTGATAAGATGAAGGAAGAAATAAACCAGGAGATGACTGGAGACCAAGTGTCTCCATCCATTTTCTGCTACTATAACAGAATACCTGAGACTGGCTAATTTATAAACAAGGGAAACTTATTTGGCTCATGGTTGTGGAGATGGAAGTCCAAGAACATGGCACTGCCATCTGATGAGGGTCGTCATACTGCATCATAACATGGCAAAAGGACAAGCAAGCACATGGAAGATAGAGAGAGGAAATCAAGCCAAACTCATTCTTTTTATGAGGATTTTATCAGGAGTTTACCATCTCCTTAATAAATAACCCAGTTCCACCATAACAGCCCTACTCCATTAAGGAGAGTAGTACCCTGGTAACAAACACCTAATCATCTCTTAAATGTTGCACCTATTAATACCATCACAGGGTCAATTAAATTTCAATGTGTGTTTTTGGGGGAACATTCAAACCATAGTGCCAGCCACCAGTCTCCTGGTTTAGGAAGCGCCTTCTCTTTCTACTTGTGTGATATTCTTTTCCAAACCCACCCTATCCTTTGTGGATGGTGTCTTCTTGACCAGAGTCCAAGATTTTCTGAGACTATTCCAGAGGATCCCAAGAACTGTCTGTCAGGCACTGTGGAAGATGAGTAGCCTGCGGAGTTCCTTCCTTTAGGCACCCCCACTCAGGTGAAGCTGGGTCTTGGCTCCATGGTAGAAAAGAATTTCATGATGAGTCAGAGTAAAACAATGTTAGTGAGTTTAGTACATTTAGGTAAGAGACACTGCCTGCTTTAGGTTTCAGTATGGGCATTCTGAGAGAAAAAGACATCTAAGAATAATAACGCACATCCAAGACATGAATGTGAGCTTCTCCAGAGAGAGGAAGAGAGGGTCGCAATTGAGTGTCTTGACAAAAGCTATATAGATGATTTGGTGTCTTTCGAAGTTACGTTGCTCAAGGGATGTAATTTACAATCTGTTCAAAGTTTAACCCAGAGATTGAGGATCTCTTCCAAGCTCACTCACATGGCTGCTGGCAGGTGTCAGCTACTGGTGGGCTGTTACCCAGAGATCTCTGCTCTTACTACCCAGGCCTCTTCATAGGATGCCGAAGTTCTCTTCAAGGTAGTAACTGGATTTCCCTAGGGCAAATGATCTGAGAGAGAGAGAGAGAGAGAGAGAGAGCCCAAGATAGAAGCCACAGTCTTTTATAATCTAGTCTCATCATTTATATGGCAGGACCTCTACATTCTGTTGGCTGCCTAGGCAACTCTGGCCCATGCAGTCAGGGACTCCAAATGAGTGTGAATACCAGGGGTCCCTGGGGACTCCCCTGGATGCCGTCCTGCTCCATCCAATTTTCCCTTGTCAAGATCAACAATAGCTGTCATGTTACTAAATAGAGTGGCTAATTCTCAGTCTTCATTTTACGAGACCCATCACAGGCCCTTTGTCCTTAAAGCCTTCTTTTTTCTTGGTGCAGGTTATCAGGGATGGAGGGAAGATACTGAGCTGTCCAGGGGAAGCCCGCTGAACAGCCATTTAGGAGTCATGGGCCAGCAAGGAGAAGGACTTTAAGGAAGGAATCCAGTCACCTCAAAACTTCTGACCCCCCTGGCACACCCTGCAGAGCCCACTCCCTCCCTGCCATGGGGAAACGGGGGTTGTAAAACTGCTAGCTTGGGTTTTAGGAATTTGATTATAATCAACTGTTTTGGGGAATAATCACAAGCCGAAGAGGGAAGGTAAGAGTTTCTCCTAAAGTGAATAACAGACATTAGAGGATTTTCCTTTCACTTTCAGGTGAATCTTTTAACCCTATATTTTCCTATCTAGCAATGAAACTGTGTGGTGCAGTTGTTGGTGTTAGCTGCGCTAGGGTCCTGTCCGACTCGTGGGAACTCTCATAGGGTTTTCAATGGCTGATTGCTTCGGGGTTGCTCCAGTTGATTGCCGCATACTTCTCCTGTCTTTGTGGTACTGAGGATCAAACCCAGGTCCTCAGAGAATGCAGAACAGCCCTGTAGTACTCTTTTGTTCTTTTACCAGGAGAGCGGTAGGACAATCGAAAGTGGAACTTTGCCGAAAAATCTAAACTTGTTACAGTCCAGTTACACTGAGGGGCTTCCAAAAATGCCAGAGGACCAACAATTGATGGAGGGCTTTGTCCACAAGCATTGCTCCTCCGTGAAAGAATCTCACACGCTTAAAACCAAATAGTAATAACCCAGTCATGAGATTTTTTTAAAATCTGGCTTCCTCACTATAACAAAACGAGCACCACAATATGTGCAAACTGCTTAAACATTTGCAAAGTGCGTTAATGAATGTTAGCTTTGGCTACACGGTGGGAATTATTTTTTCTGCTCTGAGGATTCTAAAAATGAATCTCAGGGAGATTAACTGAAATGCCTGGGCCACATGACTAACAAACGATAGCCCAGTTTTTAAATCCATATCTCATGACACACCATCTAGTAACCTTTTGATTTAAAAAAAAAGTTTCTGCATATAAAGAAAGGCTAGAAATTTTAATTTTAGAGAATTCAGAAGAGACTAAGGAAAAAAGCAAACAGCAATTAACATTTTAATGTATGGTCTTTCAAGATTTTTCACGTTTATATTTTTAAAATAAAATTAGAATCACACTATGCATACACTTTATTCATATTTTTAAACAACAATATATTATGAATATTTCCCATACTCCAAGATATATACAGCCAGATAGGTCATATGCTAGGCCACAAAACAAATCTCAACACATTTAAAAGAACAGAAATCTTACAGTGTATATTCTCCAATCACATAAACTCAAACTAGAAATCAATAATAGAAATGAAAGAAAGGAACATTCCGGAAGAAGGGGGAAGAGGAGGAGAAGGAGGAGAAGGAGGTGGAGGAGGAGGAGGAGGAAGAGGAGGAGGAGGAAGAGGAGGAGGAGGAAAAGAAGGAGGAGGAGGAGGAGGAAGAGGAAGAGGAGGAAAAGGAGAAGGAGGAGGAGGTGGTGGAAGAGGAGGAGGAGGAGGAGGAGGAGGAGGCTAGCCTGGACTACATAGTGAGTTCAAGACTGGCCTGGACTACATAGTGAGACCCTGTCAAAAAAAGAAAAAGAACAAACAGAAACCACAGGAACCTGATCAGTTTCAGTGTAAAGAGTGCTAGGATTTTAAAAATTATAATTGACAAATTCTAGCAAAACTGACAAAGAAAAAAGCAAGGAAAACACAATTACAAATATCAGGAATAAAATAAGAGATCACCACAGACTCTACAGACATCAAAAGAATATTAATGGAGTGCCATAAACAACCTACTCAAACATGACTATTAAGATAAAATGGATCAATTCCTTGGCAACACAAACTACAGTAGTTCACCAATATATAATAGATAATTTGGATAGCCCTGTAACTGTTAAAGAAACTGAACTTGTAATTTTAGAACTCCCAAAAAAAGAACTCTATAGGTCCACATGGTTTTACTGAAGAATTGTGTCAAACATTTTAAGAAAAACTAATTCTACATACTCTCTTCCTGAGAATAGAATGAAAGTGAATCCTTTCCAGTTCTTTTTATGAAGCTGTTATTTCTCTGATACCAAAATCATACAGTGTACAAAAATATAAAAAGCTATAAATAAATATATATTTTGAATATTGATGTAAAATCCTTTTATAAAACAGTAGCAAATAGAATTTAACAATATATAATATAATATATGTTGTTATTAGGTGCCATCAAATCATATCTGACTCCTGGAGACTCTCATAAGAGTTTTCAATGGCTGATTGTTTCAGGATTGCCTTGGGAGTAAATTGCCACATTCTTCTCCCATAATATAATATATAATATTGTATATATTGGTACCCAGTGATATTTACTCCAGGAATATAAGATTGGTTCAATGTTCAAAAACCCATTGCCATAATCCATCATGTTAATAGGCTAAGAAAGAAAATTCACATGATTAGATTAATATAGAAAAACATTTAACAATATTTAGCACCAATTTATGATTTTAAAAACCCTAACAAGAAAAGGAATAGAAGGAAACTTCCTCAACTTGATAGACAGCACCTACAAAAAAATTTCATTTAACATTATAGTTCATAACAAATGACTAAATGCTTCCCTCTAAGATCAAGAATAAGACAATCATGTCCACTCTCGCCATTCTTATTCGACATAGTGCTAGAAGTTCTAACTAGTACAATAAGCTAAGAAAAGGGAATGAAAGATCATAAGATCAAAAGAAAGGAATAAACTATACTTATTTTCAGATAACATGATTGCCTATTAGAAAATTCTGTAGAATTAAAAAAATAGAATTAATCAGTTTGTTCATCAAGGCTGCAGGACACAAGATAAACACACAAAAGTAAAATTTGTTTATACTAGCAGTGAACACATAGACACCAAAATTGAAAACAAAATGTCATTAAAAGTTGCCAAAAAATATTTAGGCGTTAAACTAACAAAGTCCAAGGACTTGTGTTCTGAAAACTACTAAATGTTGACGAAAGAAATCAGAGTCGAAAGATATACGATATTCATGAATTTAAAGTAAACATACTAAAGATGCCAATTCTCTCCAAATTGATGAACAGGTTTAAAGTAGCTCCCATCAAAATTTCAGTAAGACTTTTTTATATAAAATGATGGGGTTTGTTATGATATTTTCACACTTTATATCACACTTTATAACTTTGCTCATATTCACCCCATACCTTCTCTTCTCTTCCCAGTTAGTGAACATTAGATTGATTTCATTTGGGAGATATAAACAGAGCTAATATGAACATTCACATATACTTTTTTCGGTGTGAACGTGTTTTCACTTCCTTGGGTATGCAACTAGGAGTGGAATTGCTGGGCCTGCGGTAACTATGTTTAACTTTTTAACCTGATATTCATCTCTGATTATCTCCTTAAGCATTCTCCTAGAATTAAAAATAATTAGTCAAAGGATACAGGCATTTTGCAGGTTTCTAATGCATCTTGTCAAATTTTACTCCTAAAAAATTGCACCAACTTCTGCTCTCACCAGCAGTGCAAGAAGAAACACAAATGACCAATAAACACATGAAAAAATGTTCAATGTCTCTAGCCATCAGGAAAATGTAAATCAAAACACTGAGATTCCATCTCACTCCAGAAAAAATGGCCAAGATCAACAAAATAAACAACAACAAATGCTGCTAAGGATGAGGAGGAAAAGGGACTCTTTTACACTTCTGGTGGGACTGTAAATTAGTTCAGCCACTATGGAAATCACTATAGAGGTGACTTAGAAAACTAAACATAGAACTACCATAGGATCTGGTTATATCATTTCTAGGAATATACTCAAGGGAAGATAAGTCATCATACCACAGGGACACCTGCACTTCCAAATTTAATGCAACACTCTTCACAATTGCAAGGGTATGAAATCAACCCAGATGTCTATCAATACAAGATTGGATTAAAATGTGGTGTATATATACACATGGAATATTATTCAGCGGTAAAGAAGAGTGAAATTATGTCATTTACAGCAAAAATGGATAGAACTAGAGATCATGATTTTAAGTGAAATAACTCAGACTCAAAAAGAGAAACACCGAATGTTCTCACTCATATGTGGAAGCTAGATCTACCCTAAAGAGAATATATATATATATATATATATATATATATATATATATATACATACATACTCATTCTTATCTAAAATTGGAAGATACAAGGTGATCCAGTATGAGGGGTGAGGGGACTAGTGGGAGGAAGTGGATGATGGGGAGGATAAGAGGGGGATAGGAACAACTTAACAATTTAGAGGGGTAAAGCTGGAGAGAAAAAGTGCAACATACAGGATGCAATTCTATGAAAATCAAAAAAAAATCATGCTATAACTCATAATTGCATAACACCGTCATCACACATCAATCAAAATTTCCCCCTTTTTTGTTCACTTTGTTCTATGAAATGTTTAAGGAGATGGAAGTGTAAACAATCCTGATTTGATAATTGCATAAGGGATATATGAACTGAATTATCACTCTGCATCCCATCAAAAGGTATAATTAAAATACCAATACAAATAAATTAAATAAATAAATAGACAAAATTACTCAGGCTCTCTTTGGCCTCGAACTTGTGAACCTCCTGCCTCTACCTCCCAAATCACTGGGATTCCAGGCTTGCGCCACCACACCTGACACAATCTTCCTTTTTCTAATTTAAATTTGATTGCACTGCATGATTTTCATGTGTCATTGAGCTAAACAACCATACGCCATGTGCACACACAGACTTACACTCTGCCTGCGGTGGCTAAGTTAGGGCAAAGAGGGTGGAGGTGCAGCAAATGCACACTTCAACAGCAAATCTGTGATGAACAGTTCTTCTTTCTGTTGGTATAAAATGTGCCCCTCCAGAAATACAGTTGTCTTTACCTTGCAGCCACACAGCCAGACCCATGCCAAGATTTCTAAGACTCTTTCCACAAACCCAGCACCTTCCTCGGAGGCCCAGGGGACCGTGGGGCCTGCACTTGCCCTGTGGTTGATAGGTAATCAGGACAGTAAGGAGGCAGCAAAGAAATGAACTGCAAGCCTGGAATTGAGGGCGTGGCCTTGCGCGCTGTGAGCATCCAGCCTGTGGACCGGCATTGAGAGTCCATCAGATGGGAGATGTGTATGAAGCCCTTGTCATGGGAGGTGCTATGCAGGCCAAGTGAAACAGACACTGTCGCTGCTCCTGAGGGGCCTCGTGCATCCACAGAGACTCTACTAGATCCTACCTACCTTCCTTTCACTAGACCCAGGAGGCTCATTTGAGAGATGAAAATACTTAATTAAACAAACTTAGCGACTAGCTGACAGGCACTTCCTGTGCTTCAGCATTGTACTTATATCATGTTTCATCCTCACAGCACTCCTCCAGGTAAACATTACACTCATTTTACTGATAAAGAAACTGAGATTAAGTAAGGTTAAATAACTTGCCTAATACCATCAAGCCAAAACTCATATTCAACTCAATATTCATCACCTATTGAACAGATAAAGTGTGGTATATCCATGAGATGGAATATTATTTGACAAAAAAAAAAGAATTAATGTTGGTAGATGCTACCACATGAATGACTCTGGAAAACATTGTGCTAGGTAGAAGAAGCCAATCACAAAAGGCCACATATTACATGACTCCATTTATACACAAAATGCCCAGAAAAGGCAAAGCAGCCACATCTTGCTCACGGCAGAGCCCACGTTCTTCTCATTTCATGACCTCAGGATGTGACCTGTAACCCTGCACACAAGACTATCTAGCCATTTGTGCAAAAAAGTGTGGCTGGATGTACCCGTGAGCCAGGAAGGACCCCGTGAGGGGCTTTAGTGGTTGTAGTAGGAAGAAGCCAGCCAGCGTGCTAGGGTTTCTGGCCCACCGGAGCCGGCAGGAGCCAACCCACCTGAATGGGTGCCCCCCACTCCCCAGCCAGGCTGTTTGGCTCAGCCTGTGTTTATTCGGGCTTTCCTGCTTCCCTCTTCCCCTGCAAAGCCCGGTGTGTAATGGCTTTTCCCTTCCAGTTCAATTTCTAGAATGTTCTAGCTCCCGATGCCTTTGGGCCCCACTCTGGGTGATTGTTTTTGTTGACAGGAAGCATAAGTTATGAGTCACTCGAAACGCAGTGTATCCAAGAGCAGGGCAGACGCGCAGGTCTTGGGGTATCTGAGGTCACACCACCCAGCTCCAGCAGCCATGGGGTCACCGGCCCTCACTTTTATGCAGTGAATTATAAAAAGCAGCATCTGGTCAGTGTTACCCTCTTGGTGTGGGACAGAAAGGACAGGCCCAAGGACGAGGCCTCAGGTCAGATCTGAACAGAAGGGAGGAACACAGGCTGCTGAGACACCATGCAGCCCTGCCCCTGGTAGCCCAGTGCCACAGAGCCATGGGACACTGCCTAGCGGACAGTGCCAGCCAGTGGGGGGCGGCCAGAGCCCTGGGCAGGTGAAGATGCTGGTGGGCCAGTCCCTCTGAGGGCCATTTTGTAAGGCTGGAGGAATCGGGGCCACCTGCAGCTCTGCATGTCTCTGGAGAACGCGCCAAAGCCTGTGCCAGCCATAGGAAGATAGAACAGCCAGCGCCACACACCAAATCTTGATCCCTCTGCCATTAAAAAACTCTCCGCATGTGTGATGACCACCAGGACTGGTCCTGGTTCTTTCTACAATGTTGGATGACCCTCTGTCTTGTATTTAACACCATCCTGAGGATGTGATCAAAGGCACTAATTAGCATAAGACAGAATTTCTGCCCTCAAGGAGCCTGTGTGCAAAATGGGAATCCCAAACGCAGAGTTGCAAAACAGAAAACAGTGCAGACTGTATGCTCTCAAAAGTAAGGCTGTACGATTATAGCTAATACCATTTCAGGGGATTACAGGAAGGAGAAAATCTCAACACATAGGGACCTAGATTGGAGGAATCAGGGAAGTCTTGCTGGAGGTGGTGAGAGTCCTTAAATGATGTTTTCAGAAGAGGGCAGATAAAATCCTCCATGGGAGGAACCACATGACCAGAGATTGCTGAATATGTTGGGAGCCCAAAGCGTAGCACCGTTTTCACTTCTTGGTCGCACCACCATACTTTAACCAGAGCAGATAGGATGGCCCTGAGCCCAGAAAGGCGTGGGACTGTACCTTGCTGATGTATTTCTGCGTTATAAGTCCAGTGCAAGTGTGACACACACCACTTCTTGACTATGTGCCAGGTACTTTACACAAAGTTACTTCGTTTTCCCAACAAACCTATGGGAATGCTATCATTATGCCCGTTTCCCAGATAGGAGCAGTGAGGCATACAAAGGCCAGGAACCACGCCCAAGAGGCGGAGGCAGGATTCAGACCTGGGCCTGCCGATCACAGAGTGATTGCAAGCAGATGGTGGCCAGCGGAACTTTTATCTGAGACCAAGTCTATTCAACCCAGCACCTGGAGGTAAACATTTTTTGCCCCCACCCCAACTACCACGAACTCAGATGCCGCCGCTACCCTGAAGCCGTCCCCGGTCCCTGCTCAGCCAGGTGTGCTCACTTCACCCTGAAGCCCTCTCCTTTCCCGGTGCACATCTTTACCCACCCCTCTTCTGTGCCAGGCACCATGCTGGGCACAGAGATCTAAGGACGGACAAAGCAAAATCCCGCCCTCTCGGAGCTTACATACTGGTGCCTAACTCCAAGTCACATTACAGATCTTGTTGTTGTTGTTAGGTGCCATCAAGTCGGTATCCAACTCATAGCGACCCTACTTACAACAGTTGAAACACTATTGTCAGAGCTTCTCTGCTGTTCATAGGGTTTTCAATGGCGGATTGTTTTTTGGGAGTGGGTTGCTGGGTCCTTCTTCCAAGCCTACAGCACCTGGTGTTCCCAGGTGGTCTCCCATCCAAGTACTAACCAGACACAACCCTGCTTAGCTTCAAGATCTGATCCCTCTGAACAGAAGGGAGGAACACAGGCTGCTGAGACACCATGCAGCCCTGCCCCTGGTAGCCCAGTGCCACAGAGCCATGGGACACTGCCTAGTGGACAGTGCCAGCCAGTGGGGGGCGGCCAGAGCCCTGGGCAGGTGAAGATGCTGGTGTATTTCTGCGGGATCCTGATGGGATCAGATACCATAGGGCTACGGCTGCAGGCATTACAGATCTTACGCACTGCTTTTGACAGGCTCTGGTTCCGCAACTTCTCTCCCTAAGGCCCTTTCTCTAGACCACACCAGCAAGGGACCAGCAGGGGCCTGGAAAATGTTCCAGAACAGCTTTAGCTGCTGGGCTTGTCTTGTTCGCCCGCAGAGGCCGGGGGGCAGCCGGTCCAACGATTGTGCAATTCCATGACTTCACTGTACCTGGTTAACAAAGACAGCTTGAGGTGAGCCCGGGAGCGGGGGCTGTGAAAACCAAAAGGCCTGAACTCAAGTCCTCGATCTGCTGCCGATAGCATATTCTTTAGGAAACGCCATTATCCTGCCCAACCCTGGGCTCCCAGTTCATAGACACAGGTTACGCTAACCCACAGGAGTTCTTAAGGGGGCCTCAGCCCCTGATTTCTAAGATACACCTTTTTACTGTTCATATTTCAAAACCTCTGAGGTAGAGGAAGCATACAAGAGGGTAAGGGGGAACCTATATGAATAATGTACCACAAAATGTATATATGGATATGTCACAATGAAAACCATGTCAGAATGAATCACATTAAGGTGTACATTAAAAATTTCCAGTAAGAAAAAAACAAAAAAAAAAAAAAACAAGAAACTCAACAATAAAAAAAAAAAGCCTCTGCGGTCACAATGCATCCGATGATTCAGAGCATCTTCACTTACCTGTTTTCTTTTCATTTTTTGTTCCTTCAAGGCAGGATCTCACTCTGTACCTTGGGCAAGCCTGGAACTCACTCTGTGGCCCAGGCTGGTCTTGAACTCTGAAAGCAAAGAGCACAAGGAATTTTTCTGAGGGTGGTGGCCCTGCTCATTATCTCATTTTTCCTGATGGCTTCACTGTGGTTTCGCACGTGGAAGTGTATCACGTTGTCAACTTTAATTTGAGCAGCTCCCTGAAGGTCAATTATACTTCAACAGAGTTGCTTTACAGAAGAGAATTCTAAATCGGGGCTATCTTACTACAAAAGAAAAGGTTACGCTCGGCAGCGTATTTTCAAAAGGGTGGTGAGTCCAGGGCACGGAGCATGTGGTGGGCGCTTGGCGGCTGAGAGCTGCAGAGCCTTTTCCTGCCTCTCAACCAGCCCTGCCCACAGAAAGGCCTGGGCATCGTGCCACGCCTACCTCCTGACACCCACAGTACCCAGCAATATTGCATAATCACCCAGCTCTTTTTTTTCTTTTTTCTGTACAACCTGGTCCTGCTCAGTCTGTTTTTAACAGATAAGGAAATGGAGCCCGCGGGAGAAACTCATAATCTTTCACAACGTCACCTGCTGAGTCAAGGCAGGAACTTCTGACATTTGTCCCTCTCTAGCTGCCGAAGGTCTGGATCTGGCCGGGGTGGTTAGTGCTACTCCATCAGCGCCCCCAGCAATTCCTGCCTGAAGCCCAGGTCTCCTGCCCACAGGCCCACAGGCCCCCAGCCCCCCAGCTCAGCTCCTTCAGATTGCACCGGCGGCCGCCTGCAGCTAATGGGTCTCGGAGGGGGAGAGTCTTTTTGGCTCACTTGCTGGTTCCTTTCAGCACAGCTGGGCTCCATTATACCAGATTATGTTCATTAGGACCACCAGCTTTGGAAGCAAAGCCATAATCTCCCAAGGCATGGTTCCATCGTTCATTCCAGAGGGATGAACCCGTAGTGTTGGATTGACTCTGGAAGGCGCACTGACAGGTCCCGGCTCCCAGGTTTCACACTGCACAACTACACACATAGCAACCCGCCTAGAAAGTCACTATGACGTTAATGACTTAACAGGATGTACAAATCTCTCTGTACTACAGACAAAAGGAACAAGTGGACTTGTCCATAGCCAGTGCCAGGGATGACATGTAGTACGTGACAATAGGTTAAGCTTGACCTGAGTAACAAGTGACCTGGTTCTAAGCCCAGCCCAGCCACTATCTAGCTGTGTGACCTTTGGCCAGAGCCTTAGCCACACCACTCCCAATATCAAGCACGTAGAAGTGCGGTAGAGACTTAGTACATAGAACTTAGATATTATGCATCATTATTTTTTTTAAAAAATTGAAAACTGGCTGCAGTAAAAGACCACAGAAGTCCCCTCTGGCTGGGTCATTCCCCAAGTCTCTGATACAAAGGTCAGGAATACGACTGGGGGAGGAGTTGGTCATGGAGGGGAGAGGGAGGCAGAGCCAGGTGCCTGGAGCCTCACTGGAGCCCTCTAAAACCACGGAAGTAAGCACACACCCTTCTACCACGGCTGTGATTTTTTTTTTTTTTTTCCACTCCATCTCAGGCCAGAACAAAGAGCCTTTTTGTCAGTTTAATGGGACTCACTTAGCCAACTTTTCTGCCTCCTTCTTCGGTGTGAGAAAAAAACCTACCTTTCTGTCTGAGGCTGTCAGGTGCCTTTGAAGACCCGCAGCCTGGGCCAACCCCGCCCTGGGAAATGAGCTTTCTGGGAGACTTTCCCAGAGCCTTGCCTGGGTCTGGATGGGCAGGAGGAGGAGGGAAGTGGGGATACGGTGGGAAAAACAGCCCTATGGAACCACACCGTGCCTGGCACCTTCCACAGCAAATGACACCGCTGACAGTTCCCGGGGCTGGGGAGGGGCAACACAGTTTGGAGCCCTTTCCCCTCTTAGCTCCACCCAAGAGGATTAGGACCAGGAAACAGAGCCTGGCAGAGAGGGAGGACTGTGCCTGCGGTCACACAGTCAAAGGGAGAGACCCCAAAGCCTTTGCCCTCTGCATCAGCTGGATCTAGTCTCCAAAGAGGTCCCACCCTTGGGGAAGCTCTTTCATAGCCCCCAGAACTCAGGAGTGCCCTGCAGGGGGTTTCCTAGCCGTGCCTGGAGTCATGACTCCATCATTAGAGCCAGGGTGTCGTTCCCCCAGCATCGTGGATAGGGAGCAAGTACAAATTCCGGCTCCAGGTCCTGTCAACTCTACAACCCTGGCTCATGCCTTTTGCTGGGAACTGTAAGCCCAACTGTGGGGGAGCAAAGAGGGAGCTCAGTCCCCTCCTCCCTGCCCAGACTCCACACAGATACACAAACACACACATACACGCACACGCACACACGCACGCAGACACAGGCTAGTTCAGGCACGCATGCACATTCATGTGTACACTTTCCTGCATGCTGCAGCGAGATAACACGGTCAAGCACTTCCCAGGGGTCAGAGAGCTCTATCTCAGGATGCCGTCAGGCCCTGTCTACCGCACCCGGTTCACTCCGAGTGATTAATGATCTGTGTAAACTCTGGGTGGACGGAGGTGTCAGGACAGAAAGATGAAGCCAATGTAATGCAATGTCCTACAGCAGATTAGCCAGAAATAAGGGGGGGAGAGGGAAGGTCTTTACAAGGCCCCATTTGCCACTTTAGAAGGCAGTGGCAGATGGCTTTCTGAAGGAGCAAAGAGTCACTGGGAGCAGATAACTGTCAACCTCACCACCCTTTCCCAGGCCCACCAATTTCATAGGTGCCGCCCTCCTCCCTCCCTCCACCCCCCCCCCTCAGCAGTATTGTCTTGCTGGCTCCCAACCCCTGCAGTGCTGAACAGACTGACAAGGAGACACTATCATCATCACAACCAGCATTTATTGAACACCTAATATGCACTACACATCATACTAAGCTCTTTCCACGCAAAAAAAGAAACGTCCACTAAATTTCCTCAACAACTCAACAAAGTTGGAACTGCTAAAAGGAAAACTTTAGAAGAGTTTTATTCAATCCAGTTTAGCTAAGCAAAGAATGGCAAATCAAGCAGCCCTCAGAACCAAAAGAGGCTCAGAGACCTCTGCTGGGCAATGCGAACAGGAAGTAGGTAAAGATAGAAAACGGAAGTGAGGCGCAGAAACAACTTTATTGGGTCCAGTTCAGCATTTGCCTTATTCAAACACGGTCTGCTCAGTCACTTCCTGCATTTGAATGAAGCTTAGTCGCTGTGATTGGCTGATACTCAGCTACTTGTTACAAAATTAAACTCTAAAGTTAGGCTTCAGTTACTTACTACCAATTTAGATTATATAGAGACACAAAGTAGGGAGACCTCCTCAGGCCCAGTTTAGTTTAACTTAGTACTATTATTCCCACTTTCCAAGTGAAGAAACTGAGGCTTAGAGCCTGGATAACCCCTCCAAGCTCCCACAGCTAGTAAGTGGCCAGGAACAGAGCTACAACCAGCTCTCTTTGGCTCAAAAGCCTGAATTCTTTCCCCTGCTATATATGGTACCTCTTACATACCCTAGCAACCTCTGCCTCTTGAGGCCTCTGTGCTCAGGTGAGGCTGCTCTCAGCATGTCCCTGTCTGGGCTCAGCACTGAGCCACCCCTGCCCCATGTTGTCTGTCTCCCCTTTCTTCTGATCTGGTCCCCTCAGCAGGAGTGATGCCATGGTGGGAGGCAGAAGACCCCATTATCTCTTGTTTCCTGGCTGACTTCTGATTTCCCCGGCAGCCTTGGAGGATCTGCAAGGTATACGGCTTGGTGAGCAGAGAGGGACTGTGGTTGGCTGAGTAACACCACCCCCCAAACCTAAGACAAAAGGAACTGCAGATGTGATTAAGAGAAAGATCTTGAGATGCAGGGGTGACCCTGGAAAATCTAGGGGCCCCGAATGTAACCAAAGGGGCCCTTACAAGAGGCAGTCAGTCAGGGGTCAGAGTCTGTAGCAAGAATCAGTAGAGGGAGGAGAAATGCGAGGAAGGGGCCACCAGCCACGGAATGTGGGCAGCCTCCAGAAGCCATCAAGGCAAGGAGACAGAGTCTCCCGAGTCTGGTTTCAGACTTCTGCCTCCAGGCCATGAAAAGATTGATTTATACAACAGAATTCCATCACCTAGAGAGGCTGTTAGGGACTGTGTTTGTTTGCTAGGGTGGCTATAAGAAAACACCCTGGTTTGGATGGCCCAAACAACAGAGGTTTGCCCCCTCACATTCTGGAGGCTGGAAATCTGAGGTCAAGGGCTGGTGGGCTTGGTTTCCTCTGGGCTTCTCTCCTTGGCTGTCAGACGGCCACCCTTTTGCTGATTCCCACATGGCTGTCCCTGGGCTCCTGTCCCTGGAGGTGATCTCTGGATGTCCCAATCCCTCCACCATATAAGGACACCATCCCTCCTGGATTGAGACCCATCCATGTGACCTCATTCTAACTCAATCACTTCTTTAAAGACCCTTTCTCCAAATACAGTCGCATTCCAAGGCACTGGGGGCTAGGACTTCCGCATGAGTTTGGGGGGCACAGTTCAGCCCAGCACAGGGAGCCTCCTTGTTCCCATGAGGCTCTTGCTTTTCCAGCAGCTTCTAGACCTCCTGAGGGGCCCACCTTGAGCCAAAGCACTCAGGACCTGGTGCATGTTTGAGTCTGCCTGGAGAATTGGTTGGGGCAGACCAGAGAGAGCACCTGGAGATTGGGGGGACATCGAAGATCAAAGATCGCCTGAGAAAGGACCGCACCACCCCCACCACCAACGGCAGGCGGACACGGGTGCTAAGTGAATCTGCTAGACCTGGGGTAACTCAGCTTCTCTCCCAAGCAGAAGAGACCACTAGATAAAAAGCACTGCTTCACACCAGAAGGGACGTAGGGAAAGGTCCAGCGGAGCCTGCTCGCGCAACCGCCCAGGTCTTTGTAAAGACTGGTGAGGCGGCTCTGCGCAGGCGCATCAGCAAGGGCGCAAGGAGCCAGAGAGAGGCTACGGTACCTACAGATCAGCATTGGTCCACGGGCCCGCAGCCCTGGGAGAATCGTCTCCCCAGGGTCCCCGATGCGCACCTGGCCCCAGACCAAATTCCCAAGGCCACAGATGACTCAGAGCTGCACTCAGAGTCCCTTCCTCTCCCAGTCACCTCCCTCCTCCCACACACATGCCTCTTCCTTGGTGACCGCAGCCTCCTGCCTCCACATGCCAGCCGTGCAATCTCTCCCTCTCCTCGCTCACGACCTCCTCCGAGGACTGGAGGAGAGGAAGCTTCAGAGGGGCAGACTGAGTTCAGACAGGAGACAAAGCCACACTCGCTGAACTGAGATTCCACACAAGTATTTATCTGCATAGATGCAAAGCTAACTTAGCCAGGCGCAGTGGCGCACACCTGTCATCTCAGTACTGGAGACAGTGCGCAGGCAGGAGGCCAGCCTGGGCTGCAAATCAAGACCCTGTCTCAAAAACCAAAAACAACCAAACAAAAAAGCACATCCCCCAAGCCTGAATGAACAAAAAAGGAAGAGGTGGGATTATTAAAACTTGGAGACTTTGGGGAGGCAGGGTCTGAGACCCCCACCTCCACCTGGGAGGAAGGGGTTCTGGCCACTACTCCTACAGGTGTTGGAGAAGCTGCAAAACATGTCCAGTCCCTACCACTGGGGTGAAGTTCACAGGAACAGAGGGGAAAATACTCTAGTATCTGGATTTTAGACCTCAGCATGGGCAAGGATCTCCATACAAGCCAACCATGAGTTATCTCCAAGGAGACATTTTGCATCCTTTGAGCTAGCAGGTTCCCCATGCCCCACACCTATTCCCTGAACTTCTCTGCACACCGATCCTCATTGCTAACACCACCGAGGGCACATTTCTCCCTGATATCTATTGATCTCTGCCCTGCTGAGATCTCTGTCTAGGACAATGACTGCAAAACCCACAACAAGTTTGTCTTCACGGGGTGCCCCACCCCAGCCTTCTGCCTCTGAGATTTGAAGTATTTCCACGGACTCTTCACAGCAACACAGCTTGCATTCACATTGAAAGAAACCTGTCACATCTTTCACCATCCCATCACCGTCTCCAGATCACGCCCAGAGTATAAAGTTGTCCAACCTTCTAGGGTAACCCGAGGACCCAGCTCTGCCCTCTCCTTACTCTTGCTCTTTCAGCTCTTGCTGACCACCTGCAGGGTCTCTCTTGGGTCTGCCATGCCCCTACCTATAGCCGGGGACAGGGGACATGGGGACCCACAGGATGGTGGAAGATTTTAGATGTAATATTCAAGATTGAGTCCCTGAGGGACCAGAGGCAGCATTTGCATTGAGTTGCCAGCATTTAATGGAGACTCTTAGGAAACCAGTGGGAACTGCCATTCTGACCCAGGCCTATTAGAAACGGGTAGAGGCCACCTTGACCATGAGATCAGCCATTGGCACAAGATCACTTGGCCTGGCTACTCCACATCCCAGAACCTAGGCCAGAGCAGTCAAGTAGGTCCTTACTACTGTAGGCAAGGGTAGCTTCCCACACCAGCATTTATTTTTTGGTTTTAGGGTTTTTGTTTTGTTTGGGTTTGTTTGTTTGCTTAAGCTTTTCTATCTTTACTCTCTAGCATATATCCTTGGGGAACGTTATTCTGAGAGAATGATGTTATCAAAACCTCATTTTATAAGGAATCTCGGAAAGACAGTTTCTGCTTTGTGGGTCAGGGACCCAGCAAGAGACAGAGCCAACTCTAATTAGGATAATTCAAGAAGAGATAATAAAGGAGCAAGTTAGGACAGGAGAGGCAGAGTGACAGGAGATCAGCAGATCCTGCAGCCTGGCGCCTGCCAAATTCACAAACCTGAGGGATGGCTGGAGGGAGTGGTGGTCAGGCGCAGAGGAGGACAGAGACAGAAAGAGCCCAGGAAAGGCAGGGCAGAGTAAACACTGGCACCTCACCCCGTGGTTTAAGTCCCCAGGGTCCCCCATGGCTGACCCAACCTAAGCCAGAGAGTACAGGGGCCACCCAGGGCCATGCAGGACAGGATCCTGAGGGAGGCAGGGCAGTGAGCACATTGAGGGACAACAGGAAGGCACCCAAAAGGCACCCCCAAAGACCCCAGGGTAGCCCCAGCAACCCCTGGAGGAATCCTGCCTTTCTGTAAAAGATGTTCCTCAGAAAATGGCAATTTTACCTCCCAGGTGAGCAGAAGGTCTCTTCCCCAAAGGAGCCTGAGTGGATCTGGGAACAGCCCGAGAGTCCTAAAAGGAACCCTCGAGGCTGGTGTGAAGGGCCTAAGAACAACCTGAGGCTATTCGGTGGAGGGCCAAGTACCCTCAGAGTGACCCAAACCCAGGACCGCTCTGGGCCTGCCCCGTCTCGCTCCAGCAGATCCCTTGGGGTTTCCACAGGCCATTTTGATTTAAAGCCAAATCTGAGGGGATCTCCTGAGACCAGCCACCAGTCTCACTCCATGTCACCATTGCACCAGTGAGGTCTCTCTCTGTCTCTCTCCCTCCCTCCCTCCTTCCCTCCCTTCCTCCCTCTCTTCCTCCTCCTTCTCCTCCTCCCCCTCCTCCTCCTCCTCCTTCTCTTCCTTCCTTTTTTCCCTTCTCCTTCTCCTTCTTCTTCCTCTCTCTCTCTCTCTCTCTCTCTTGCTCGCTCGCTCGCTCGCTCTCTCTCTCTCTCTCTCTCTCCTCTCTTTCTCTCCCTCTGAAAACCCCACTCTCCTCTAAGGCGCCCCCCAGACCATTTCCCTCAGAGGCCACCTTCTGCCCAGGCTCCCCTTACCCACCCTCAGAGCAACGCGCCTTCACCCCCACTGAAGAATCAGCCATCGTGGGAGAGTCAAGTCCTCCTGGCACGGCGTCAGGGCTGACACTACCCAGCTTTCCCCCATGCGTGCCTGGCACTGCCTGTCAAGAAAAGGCCCTGAGCCTGAGCAGGGCTAGACGCTTCCTTCCAAGGGTACAGGCTGGAACGCAGCAGCACGGCTCAGTTCAAAACCAAAAACAGTCCTGAAGGAAAATTCATCAGCCTTGGCCCCGGGCCAGGCAGTTAAACAAGGATTCTGATCACAGATCGTTTCTGCTAATTAAACAAATATTTTTCCAGCGCTGTCTGGGTTTCCGCTGTTGCCGTTGGCCCAGGTTGCTGGCGCGCACACAGTCGCAGCCATGCCCTGAAAGGCCACGTGGATCAGAAGGCAGCAGCCGGAGCTTTGGAAACAAAGGGAAAGCAGGTCTTCAAAGCAGAGGCACTCTTCTGCGTCCAGACAGACAGAAGGAAGAGGGAAGGAGGCACCGACTCGCTCTAACAGCCTCAACGCTGCCCTTTGGGCGTCCCGCTCACTCCCAGGCGTGTGTGCACACACGCACGCACGCACGCACGCACGCACGCTTATGGAATGCAGTCTTTCTCCCTCCTCCTCCCTAAATCCTCCCTCCCACACAAATAAGCAGTCGAGCAGAATAAGGATTCCAAATTTGGAGGCTTCAGTGTAGCTTCTGTTCCTGCCCTGAAGGAAGGACAGGGCAACCCAGAGAAGTTAGTTGCAGGAAAAGAGTCAGGCAGTCTGGGCACAAGGTCTTCACAGGGCACCGAGGAGTTCTTGGTTCTGAGAATGGAATGATCGCGCCCCTCCCGCTCCCTAGACCCTCAGCTCGAAGCGCTGCCAAGGCACGTCATGTTTTGGTAAAAGTTCAGGACTTTTGCGGGCTCCCTGAAGCCTGCCAAGAGCGGACCGTGGGTTCCAGGCTTGGAACGCACATCTTGGAGAAGTTAGGATGTTACCAGGCTCCACACTGCAGACACAACTGTGGAGCTCACAAAGTCTATCTTTTCCAGACACCCCTTAAGGTCCCTTGACTGGATGTGTTTAGCATCCAGAGTCCCCTGCTGCCATGCCCCCACCCCCAAGTTGTCCTTTTAAACATGGGACCCATTGACCTTCCTCAGAAAATGCTCTGTATCTCACTGTGCTCTTTATTATTATTATTATTATTATTATTATTATTATCATTATTATCATCATCATCATCATCATTATTATTATTATTATTATTTGTGTGTGTGTGTGTGTGTGTGTGTGTGTGTGTGTGGTACTAAGGGTTGAATCCAGGGCTTCACACATCCTTTGCAAGTGCCCTTCCACTGAGTCCGACCCCCAGCCCATTTTTTACTATTTTGTCTTGAGACAGGGTCTCACCAAGTTCCGCAGGCTGCCTCTGGCCTCAAACTTGTCATCCTCCTGCCTCAGCCTCCCAAGTCGCTGGGATTACAAGCATGTGCCACCATGCCCAGCTTCTCTGTGTCCTCTTACTGCACAAGAGTGGCACCCACCCCAATATCCACCAGGCCTGGTTGTATTCAGTCCCCCAAACCCTGGGTTCAGGGCTCTCCACGAACCCTTCATCTGCCACACATAAGACCAGCATGAGTTACACATCTCTTCTTTCTGGATCATTCTGCTTTAGGTAATCTAACAGACTATCCTTGCTTAAAAGTACACAGAGTGTTGTGGGGTCCATGATTCAGTTCTACTCCTAAAGGCATCATATTTGTGAGGGGATCACCTTACTCCAATGGACATCCAAATATATTTTTTACATTTTTTAACTTCAAACGTATCATTTGATTTGTACAAGCAATTGCTATCCTATAGAAATGCAGTGCCTAGGAAGCAAAAGGGGCTCCTTGCCTCCCACTCCAAACGCAAGCCCTGGAGATAAAGCAAGACTTGTATAATAAGTGCGGTTGTGTCTGTGGGCAAGGAGAGTGCTGGGTGCTTTCAAGGCACAGGTGGGCGGCTGCCTCCTTCCCACAGCTCTGGCCTCTGCAGACACTGCCCTGAGTCTCTCCCAGGACAAGAGAAATAAAGAGCTTCATAGGTTCTAACCCTGGCTCCCTGACCATGTGCCACTCTGAGCACATCCGGCTTTGCAGCTCCTACTCCCTTCCTGAGAGAAAAGTCAGATCAACTGACAGCGGGCCTTCACACGGTGGGAACAAAGCCATTAAAAAAATTAGACATTCCCTGATTGGAAATGCTGAAGTTAAAGCCAGGCGATTCAAGGCTGGGTGATAGAGAGCTTCCGACCATCAGGGTTCTGAAGTGTCTTGGCTGTAGACAGCAGATCTTCGTTGCTTCTACACAGTTCTAGGTAAGAAGGAAATAAAGACCAACACTTCCAGGAGATTTCCACTTAGTAGGGCTGGCAGGCAAGAAGATCTTCGAGGTTAGAGGCTCCCATAGCACGGAGTCCAGGCGGTCTGTGCTGTAACATCTTTGTTGACAAGCGGCTCTTATCCCTGTATGGCGAGGAGGCCAGCCTCCTCCCCGCTGCACCCACCCGTGGGCTGCTTCTGGCCCCTGGGTGTGGAAACATGCCGTGGAAACCCAGGGATTCCTCGCTCCCAGCCCTGTGCCTCGACACTGTACCCAATTAAAAACTCACATCAAAGAAGCCTCCTGCGTTATGGGGAACCCCGCGTCTTTCCGGAGGACGTTTTCTCTCTGATGACCAGGGCTTCCCCTGGAGCTCAGCTCAGGCAAGCGTTTCATCTCCCCAGCATGTCCTGTTTGCTGACCAAGGGAAGCTGTGGGCACATGAGATCTTAGGGTTGTGGAAGCACCAGCAAACAATAGATCAAAGGAGGTATCTTCTGAATATGGAGGCTGGCTTGCTACAATCCAGGAGCAAAGTCAACCTAACATCTCAGAAAGAAGTCCCGGCGTGGAGGGCACTCTCTCTCCCCCAAGTTCTTAGGTCACTCAATTCACTGCCCATTCCACTGATTGGGAGCTTCCTCTTATCAGGGTGGTGCACCTGTCCCCTGAGCCCAGTGGAGGCTGCAGAGGGGGCTATCTGGAAAGGAGACGGCTGAAGTAGTTGCTGCCGGGGTACAGGAGACACAGCCCTGGCGGAGGGGATGGCTGGGGTGGGGAATGTCACCCATCAGGGAATGCTGCAGTGCTCAGGACCCCGCAGTTATGTGGAGAGAGGGGCTGCCAGAAAGCCTACCAGCATACAAACACTCCCCCTAGAGAGAGCCAGCACCTGCCTGGGCTGAAGAGGGCACCCCAGGACCAACAGTACCTCTGTCCCCTGCATCCCTTCCCTTTGTCCTGACTGCAGAGGGGACTAGGCTGAAGTAAGTGGGGGCCCAAGGCCTGAAGGAGGGAGAGAACCGAGGAGGCCTCCACGGAGCCGGAGGCGTCCATGCTTCCTTCTGGAGCATTTGTCCTGCCCCCACGCCCCTGCCCAGGCCTGGCCCCGGGGCTTCTCCACTGTGGGAAAGAAGATCCCTCCTTGGCCACTCACTGGATTGCAAGCTACTGGCCAGAAGTGAGGGGCAGGGCTATGGCCCCACCAGGACCCAGGAGGGAGATGGCCTCCATGCCCTCAGGCTTCCACAGGACACAGGAAGAGCACCCACCTGTCCTGCATGTCCGCCTGAAGGTCCTCACTATGAACAGTTACTGACACCTTCCAGGGACCACGTCCTCTCTGAAGCTTTTTCAGCAAGTGGGCTGCTCCAAAGGAATGCAAGCTTAGGGATCTTGAGTCCTGTCCATCTTTGATTTCCAAATTACCCTGGATAGGAGAGTATCCAGCACATAGAAACACTCCAAAAAAGCCAGATGTGGTGACTCAGGTCTCTAATCCCAGTGACTCGGGAGGCTGAGACAGGAGGATCACAAGATCAAGGCCAGAGGCAGCCTGCACAACTTGGTGAAATCCTGTCTCAAAATACAAAAATAGAATATGGGCTGAGGGTGCAGCCCACATACTTGCAAAGTATGTGGACAGGACTGGGTTCAATCCCCAAGTACCACACAAAAGACAAGAAAGAAAGGAAGAAAGAAAGAGAGAGAGAGAGAGGGAGGAAGGGAGGAAGAAAGAAGAAGAGAGAGGGAGGGAGGGAGGGAGAGAGAGAGAAAGGGAAGGAGAAAGGAAGGGAGGAAGAAAGAGAAAGAGAGAGGGAGGGCAAAAGGAAGGAAGGAAGGAAGGAAACAGAGAGAGAAAGAGAAAGAGAGAAAATGAAAGAAATAAAAAGAAAAAGAATAAGAAAGAAAGGAAGAAAGGAAGAAAGGAAGAAAGAAAGAAAGAGGGAGAGGGAGGGAGGGAGGAAGGAAAGGAAGGAAGGAAGGAAAAGAAAAGAAAAGAGAGAGAGAGAGAAGAATATACTCGACAGTGTTTACTGAATTGAGTACAAAACAAGGAGCATGCTCTCTGGGAAAAGCACGAGTATTTTCAGCATGGCAGAATCACTAGCTGTTTATTTTGTAGTTTATTAATGACGAGGGCGTCCTGTCTGAAATCCCGGTCTTAGAGGTGGAACAGACCATGGGAGACGTGGCTGTTGCTCCAGCTCAAGATTATTGCTTGTTTCTGTACATTTTGATCCAGATAAATCACAGATGATACAATCTGTAATTCTCTCCAAAGCATTCATTATGGGGGAGACTTGTCCTCACAGCTATAATTCAGCTTTATGTAGACACGTATTTTTTTAAGCACACAAACGTTTTTGCAGATCTCCCTCTCCACAGAGAACACCTCGATGTTCTGCTTCATACATTGAGGATAATATGTTAGTAAATATTTCAGAGTGTTGACCCTCCATCCACATGCGCACCAATTGTGACCATCTCTGGGCTTTTTTGTCTTTGATCAAGTGGCTTGGAAGATGTTTTTACTCTTCCTTGAAATGCTCAATGCCTCAGAGAGCATTAACTGTCTGGGGAGCTCAGGGTAACCTGGACCATATAAATATTTAATCAAAGCGCACCACGTGGGAATTTCAAGTATGAATGACGCAACCTCCCTCCTAATAAAAATCTATTATTCCCTGATCCTGCAGTCAATCCTCCCTCCCCCAGACCCCCACCTTCTACCTTTTTTCTTACCACACACAGGCTATCTGGAGATGAAGCCAAGAGTCCTCTCAGGGAGGAAACTGTGAAGAAACTGAATGTCTAAATAAAGTCAAGTCTTCTCTGAGCACCTTGCATTTCCCGCATACCACCTTGCTCTACATAAAGCTCACCTTCCCCCGTGGCTCGAAAAACCCACAGGCCGCCAGGCATTATCAGTAGACACACATACATAAATAACCTGTCCTTTCAACCAGCTCCTAATTTAACTGCAGTCTTTGGGAGAATATTTAAACAATGACACATAACCAAAACAAACAGGCAGTGCTTCAAGGAGTTAGTTTTCATTTGTTTTATTCTCCCCCCCCCCGCCCCCACCAGTTAAAATTGAATTCAGCACTTCTTGTGACACTTGATTGAATCACTTCAGGTTCTTGTCTGAAATAAATCTAAGCCTGTGCCTTTCTCTTGGCACCCTTGGATTTATTTTAGACAGGGTGTGTGGTAGGAAAAGTCAGCCTAGGGGTTAGAAGATGGAAGATGACTCTAAGGTCAGAGGGGAATGGATTGATATTGTTCAGAGAGTCTTTGAAAACAATTTGGAAATGATCTTCTAAAGGATTTGAACTCCTTAAAAGAAACACATTCTATTTTGTTTAAAACATTCTTGAGGATCAAGAAATCAATCAATAACTGTTTGTTGAGAACAGAAGAAAAACTGAGTCATTGCCTTGGCTCTCAAAGAGTTTACACAATAGTTCCTGGAGCTGAGGGAGCCAAAGTTACCAACTCATGACTGATGAGGGCCCGCACCCCGCCAGCTCCTGCCAGCTCTATAACTTCAGGCAACTTATTACCTCCTCAAGTTTTATTTTCTGCATCTGTAAAATGGGAATAATAATAGCTCTTGGCCCAGAGCTCTGTTGTGAAGGTTAAATAAGATTCATAAAAGGCCTCGTATATATCAAGTTCTCTATAAATGTAAGTTAGTGCTATTATTCCCACAACAACCCCAAGCCACATGGGACATGACAAGTAAGTGGCCTGGTCATTAAGTTCATGTGAGGTCAGAGGACAGAAAGAGTCCCATGGACTAGGATCAGGATCACACAGAGATCGTGGATGAAAGTGTCTGCTGTGGTCTGGCCACTGCCTGAGTGGGACCCCAAAAGTCATGGGCTGGAGGCCTGGTCCTCAGCATGGTAATGTTGAGAGGTGGCAGAACCTAAGACATGGGGCCTGGGGGAAAGTGATCAGGTTACTGGGGGAGCTACTCTCAGAAGAGATTAATGTGGTACTCAAAGGGCCTGATTAGTTCTCTAAAGAGCCAGTTATTACAAGACAAATCCACTCCATGCTCTTGGCCTCTGCCAAGAGGCCAAGGTGACCGTTTCATTTCTTGCTTCTCCACCATGCTGTGACATAGACAAGGAGGCCCTCACCAGAAGGCAAAAAGGTAGGGCAGCCTGATCATGGACCAAACTCCATGACCCTCCAGCCCTCCAAAACTGTGGGCTAAAGCAACCACTTTTCATTATAAAGTACTCGGCTTCAGATTTTTTTTTAATAGCAATAGAAATGAGCTAATGCAGTGTCCATAAAAGAAAATGTTTGTTTGCTAGTAATAAGTGCTGGTTGAACTATTCACAATAGCCAAGATATGCAATCGGCCTAGATGTCCTTCAATATAGATGGATAGATGAAGATGAATAGAGATGATGAAACCCGTCAAGAAGAATGAAATTATGTCATTTGCAAAAAAATGAATGGAACTGGAAAGCATCATGTTAAGCAAAATAAGCCAAACTCAAAAAGGAAAATATCACATATATATCTGTGTGCATTGTTGTTTTGTTGTTGTTGTTGTTTTATTAGGTGCCATCAAGTCAGATCCGACTCATAGTGACCCTACGTATAACAGAATGAAACACTACCCAACACTGTGTCATGCACACAATCTTTCTTTGTTTGAGCTCATTATTGCAGCCACTGTGTTCCTTCTCATTTTGAGCTGTGCCACATCAGCAAAAGGATGTCCCAGGGTTTTTACTCCATTCCCATCATTAAGGTCAACTCTACTTTGAGGAGGCAACTCTTCCCCATACTTTTAATTTTTTCCAATCTGGAAGGCTCATTTTCCAGCACTACATCTGTCAGTTTCTCTGCTATTCATAGGGTTTTCAATGGCTAATTGTCTCAGGAATGGGCTGCCTAGTCCTTCTCCTTCATCTGTCTTAGTCTGGAAGCTCAGTTGAAACCTGTCCAGTACGGGTGGTCCTGATGGTATCTGAGATACTGATGGCACAGCTTTCAGTATCACAGCAATACACAAGCCCTCACAGCATGACAAGGTGACAGATATGTGAGAAATATATATATGTATATATTTGTTGTTGCCAGGTACCATTGAGTCTGGTCCAACTCATAGTGACCCTATGTACAATAGATGAAACATAGGGTTTTCAATGGCTGATTGTTTTGGGATTGTTTTGGGAGTAGGCTGCCAGGTCCTTCTCCCATTTTTATGGTGCTGAGGATCCAACCCAGGGTCTCACAGAGAGCAGAGAAGCACTCTACCAACTGAGCTAAACCCCACCCCGTGTGTGTGTGTGTGTGTGTGTGTGTGTATGTATGTATATATATATATGTTGTTGTTGTTGTTGTTGTTGTTGTTAGGTGCCGTCAAGTCGGATCCAACACATAGCGACCCTCATAGGGTTTTCAATGGCTGACTGTTTTCGGGATTGCCTTGGGAGTGGATTGCCTGGTCCTTCTCCTCCCATTTTTGTGGTGCTGGGAATTGAACTCGGGACCTCAGAGACTACAGCACAGCACTCTACCAACAGAGCTAAATCCCAGTCCATATATATGAATGACAAAAAAAGTAGAAGAAAGACTATTTGGGGAGAGGAAGGAGCAGGAGGGGAGGGGAACATGAGAGAGTAATGGGGGGAAAATATGAGCAATGTATGCACATATGAAAATGTCATAATGAAATTATTATTTTGTATGCTAAAAGTACTGCTTAAAAAGAGGGGGAAGCCTGAGATCTGACTCTCCTAACTGTGACCTTCATTGTTATTTGGCCTTAGCCAGACAGGACTGCTCTCTTGGAAAGTGTAAGGGTCAGGACGTGGCTATCTGTTGGCCTGTCTTCCCAGTGTGGTTGGCCACATCACAGTGAGCAACTCTCAACTGAACAGGAGGTGCTCGTGTTGTCCCCGCATGAGGCTGCAGAATATCTTCAATGGCCCCAGAGCCAGACACTTTAAGGTGAAGCACCAACCTAACCAGAGAAGTACAGAGTTCATTTTCTCCCAGTCAAAATAGAACCAGAAGGGCAGAGTGGGGAAATACAGGCCATGTCCTACAGCCAGAATTCAAGATACCCATTCCCACGACAGGACTATCCTTGGCCCAGGCCCAGGGAAAGAATGTGAGTAGATCCTTCTCAGACCTCTAACAAGGTGGAAATCCTGCCTGAAAGGCTAGACAAGGTCTCAGTGAACAGCAGTCTGGACAATGCCAAAGTAAGTCTACATTGGGCTAATTCTCTCTTCTATACAGCTATGTTTTTATTTTTGTTTTTGTTTTCGGAACCTGCTGAAAATGAATCATTTGAACACTGGAGTTCAAGACCAGCATAGGCAACATAGCAAGATCCTGTGCCCTTAATTAATTAACTAATTAATTAAATATGCTGTCCAAACTTACTTTGAAATAGTTTAGAGGAATAAGGGAATATAGACAAAATAGGGTTGGCTATGAATTGATAATGGTTGGTGGCAGAGTTATGCAGCGCTGGTACACAGTGGCTTGTTGCCATCTTCTGTTTCCTTTTGTAAATGTGTAAAATTTTCTGATAAAAGGTAGAAGACAAACGAAAAAATTAAAATGGTGAGGTAAGATGTTTGGTCTCATGATAATAACACCATTTAGGTTTCTCTTTTTATTTCATTTCTCCACATAATCTCCAACACCCATTAACCAAGGATATATGAGACTTGGGCTAGGGTTTAGCTCAGTTGGCCAAGTGCTGCTTTGCACTCTCTGAGGCCCTGGGTTTGATTCCCAGCATCACAAAAAATGGGAGAAGGATCGGGCAGCCTACTCCGTAAACAATCCCAGAACAATCAGCCATTGAAAGCCCTATGAATAGCAGAGAAGCACTGGGATAGTGTCAGGCATGGCACAGTGTTGGGGAGTGTTTCGTTCTGTTGTACATAAAGTCTCTGTGAGCCAGACCTGACTTGATGGCATCTATCAACACCTAACAACAACAATAACAAATGAGACTTGGCTGCCTGTGTGTTTCTAGTTCAACAAACCAAGACACAGTTAGAACTGAAGTCTATAGGGCTGATTGCACCCCAGTGAGACAGCCAGGACAGCCCAGCCAGGATGTCCCCCAAACTTGGCTTTGTCAAGGTTGCCACCCTGGGTCTAGACACAGGTTGACGTGGCATGGCTCCAGCTGCTTCTGCGTCAGCAAAGCACTGTGGTGACCAGTGAGGTCTGCAATGCATCCCAGAGGAACAACGCCCTGGAGGTGTCCTGCAGAGAGGCCAGAAATAACAGGCCACTGGAGGAGGGCAAGATGAGATTTAAGAAAAGGATGTCATAGGAATTCTCTCCTGGGCCCTGAACGTATTCAGTTCCAGAGAGAGGAGTCCAGGGGGGCGTCTGGAGGCTTACTTTTTAAAGAATTTCAGGCTCCCGGTAAACCCAAGGCATAGTAATTCTGTAGCATTGTTTTGTCCAGCCCTGGCCCCTGTTCATCAGTCTGGCAGAAGGGGCTTTCATAAAGGATACTGTTGGCCTTGGGGCAACCTCAGGGGTGGAGAAAGATTATTTAGCCCCGAGGATCCAGTGCTCACAGCAGACTTCACATGGGCCACGTGACTTCTTAGAAGGCCTCCTTCCTCAGCTGGCCTCTCCTGCTCTCCTTCCACCATCTTTGAGGTGCTCAGCCATTCAATGAGACACCACAGCTCTGCGGCGCAAAGCTCCCTGGGGCAGAGCCTGCCTCCCCAGGGCTGGATCCACCTCCCTTCCCAATGTCTCTGCATTGAGCCTGGCTGGCACCTTTCCTGTGGCTTCTCAAGGAGCTTCAGGGCCACACCCTCACTTGCACATTGACGTCCATTTGAAGGGCAGCCTCTCTTCTTCCATCTCACAGAGGCTGAAAAGATGGAGAGAGCAGAGAACAGCCTGAGTCAGACCCCTGCCCAGGCCAGGCCCCGGGGGGTGTTTCCCCAGCAAGGGTGCAGGTGCAGCAAGTCCACCCACTTCCCACTGTCCTGTTCCCGAGGCCCCCATGGTCCATGACCAGGATCTCTGTAACCACCTCTAGCTGGTGTGCAAGCCACCAGTCTGGACACCTCCCGTGCATTCCCACACGGCAGTCACAGTGAGCTCTCTAAAACACAAACCAGATCACATCATTCCCCGCTTACAAGCCTTCCAAGACCCTCTATCCATCTCCAGGTCCCTGACACAGCCTACAACCATCACCCTCACTGCCCCTACCTCATCTCTTGCCGTCCTCCAGGCCAAACAGCCTACAGTTCCTGGGCTGCCTCTGCGACCCTGGCAGCACTTCCCAAACCTCCAGGCCTGGCTCAGGGCCATTGCTCAGTGGGTGCTTCGCTGACCACTTGCACAGCATTCATCATACCATGTTGTAATTGCTGGCTTACTTCCCTTGTCACCCAGGCTGAACTTGGAGGGGCTGAACCATGCTCCCTAGCACTGTGGTGCATAGAAAGTCCTGAATCAAAAGAATAATGCTCTGTGCAGGCCTAAAGATGATTTTCCCCTACAGGCCACATGCTCTGTTCAGAAGGTCTGCCTCCAATTCACGTCTCATCCATCTCTATGCTTTACTCCTTGAAACACTTGAGCAACTGCAGCCAAATAGCCTCCACTCTCCTATATCTCCCATATCTCTGTCCTTCAAACCAGTCCTCACACTTCCTTGCTACCAGAATGTTCCTGTAAAGGAATAACAATGTTCTGAAGAGACAATACCCCCAAGTTGGCAGCAGAAGGGCATTGTCATTGCCACCTTCATGGCTTCGGACTATCAAGGACTGAACTGATGGACAAACACTGGACCCTAAGAAGAATTTTGCTTTGGACAAAATTCACCATGGGCTAGTAGTTATTCATTAAATACAAATGAGATCTCAATGAAACAGTGTCCAACAGAGTAGCCTAGAATTTCCCAAGAGTATCCACTTTAAAGAGGGGCAGATTTGGGTTTACACAGTTTTTACCACTCATTCTTTCTGCATTGTTTTCTGTACACATATGTGTAAAATGCATTTAATGCCTAGTACATCATAGTTACTTGCTGCTATAACAAACCCAATCCCAATTCGCAGCAACTAATTGCAATAAAGCATTTATTACTCTCTCACACAAAGCAAATGTGAGAACTTTTAGCAGTGCAGTCCTTTTCAGTGGGTTTCTCCAAGCTGAAACTACCCACTTCTCCCGAGATGTGACTCCGCTGAGCTCCACAACTTTGCAGAACCTCCCCAGTCATCTCCCTACACTGGCCGTAAGGTGAAGAGGGAGGGTGTAGAGGGTTGCTCAGGAAGGTTAGAGATATCCTGCAGGCGCCCAACTGGAAAGAAGGGGAAAAAGAATAGGAAATGCGGAAAATGCCATGTTCTGGAAAACACGAGGCTTCCATCACACCTACCGGGCAGAAATGTTGTGTTTAATGGGACAACACATAAGGGTCCTGCAAAGTGTGTTTATGTGCTCCTGGTATGAGGTGGAGGCTAAAATAATGACAGATTCCTTCTTGTCTTTGTCTTTAGTAAGAATTACTGCTGGATAGCTTCTAGAATGATCTTGTATGTTAATGAGCCTTGGATATTTTTTAAGCACCTTGTTAATGAAACATTTTAGGCAATGAAAGTGATTAGAATCAAAATGGATTTCCCTGTGAAGTCCTAACAAAAAATAAATACACACAGGAGATCATGAAGGAGGTGATCACATGCACCATGTACCTGATAAAAGGACCGATCATGAAGACTCTGCCAGGCATGGCGGTGCACACCTGTGATCCCAGCACTCAGGAGGCTGAGGCAGGAGGATCACGTGTTTAAGGCTAGCCTGGGCTACATGGCAAATACATAAAATAAAATACATAAAATAAAATAAAATAAAATAAAACTTTGTCAGAACACAACCTTGCACAAAGGCCGCCACACAGTATTCTTTGCAGAAAGAATATTTCTGCAGGGCGTCTGTCCAGCAACTGCCTGTCTAACCTTGGGCTGACGCCACCTTTTTGTTCTTGATCCCTATAGCCAAGGATAATTGTTCCAAAGCAACTTATACAATGCTCCTTGACTATATGTGGCCTATGAGCTGCATCTGAATGTGCACTGAACAGGTGTCCCCATCCCTGAAGACACAGATCCCCAGGACAGAGAGGAAACGTCCACAGTGCAGCAGGCAGGACAGTAAGGGGGAGGGAGTTCACAGGAGCAGCTGGGGTGGCACTGGGAGGACTGAATGTGAGAACGTGAGGTGTCTGCAAGGATTCCTTCCATAAACGGAGAAGAAAAGTATTTTGTTGTTGTTTTGTTTTTGTTTTATGTTTTTTTGGTACTTGGGGGTTGAAGCCAGGGTCTCACATGTACTTTGCAAGTGCTCTACCTCTGGGCTGCAGCTCCAGCCCATGTTTTAATTTTTATTTTTTTATTTTATTTTATTTTTTTTTTGCGGTACTAGGGGTTGAACCCAGGGCCGCACACTTGCATGCTTTGCAAGTGCTGGACCACTGAGCTGTGCCCCCAGCCCATTTTTTTGACTTTTTGAGACAGGGTCTTGCTAAATTCTACAGACTGCCTCTGGTCTCGAACTTGTGATCCTCCCACCTCTGCCTCCCGAGCCGCTGGGATTACAGACGTGCGCCACCGCGCCCGGCTTAATTTTTATCTTAAGACAAGGTCTTGCTCAGTGACACAGGCTGTCTCTGGCCTCCAGCCTGAGATCCTCCTGCCTCTGCCTCCCCAGTCGCTGGGATCACAATCGTGAGCCACCACACCCAGCAGGAAGAAAAATATTTTTAAAAAGAGAGAGAAGGAGAGAAGGGGAGAGAAACAGTGAGAAAGCAGAAAGGGAAGAAAAGCAAGGGGTGAGGGAAAAAGGAAGGAAAAGTGAAACATCCACGTGGCAACTGCATTTCCTGCCAACTCTTTCCATCTCAACTTTGGTTGAGTCAGGGGCGAGAGGTCATGGTGAAGCAGGGGCGCCCTTCTGGAAGCACCTGCCCCCTGCTCCCTCCTGCCTGGGTGTGTATCTCCTGGGGACTCAAAGGCAGGGTGGGAAAGACCACTTAGGGTTGTTTCCCAAAGCTCTCACTTCAACTGCTTCATTTTATTCTTGCAACCAAGTGTGAAGGAAGCAAGAGAGAGCTTGTTCGTGTTTGTTTTACAGAGGAGGAAATGGAAGCCCCGAGAGGTTAAGCGATTTGCTCTGCTCCAGGTCACTGGACGAGCGAGTGGCTGCCGCCAAGCCTGGCCTCAGTCCCGGGCTTGTGACCTCAGTCCCTGGCTTTTGGCCTCAGGAGAAAATGTATTTTCCCTCACAGAGCCTCGTTCTCTGGGCTCCACAACCCAACCACAGCACAGATGGTCCCAAATCCTCAAGTTCCACTTTTGTTGGGCAACAAACTAGTAATAACGATGTGTGTGTGTGCGCGCGCATGCGCATGCACATGTGCGGGTACACATGTGCATGCACACCCTAGGTGCCATTAAATTGGATCTGACTCATAGCGACCCTAAGTACAGCTGAAAGAGGCACTACCCAACACTGTGCCACGAACACCACCTTTTTATGTCTTTATGTTGAGCCCATTGTTGCAGACACTGTGTTTCTTCTCATTTGGAGTCATGCCACATCAGTAAATGGAGGTCCCAGGGGCTTTATTCCATTCTCATCATTAAGGTTGACTCTACTTTGAGGAGGCAACTCTTCCCCAGTCATTTCTTGAATGTCTTCCAGCCTAGGGGGCTCATTTTCTGGCACTATATTTGACAGGGCTTCTCTGCTATTCATAGGGTTTTCAATGGCTGTTTCGGGAGTGGGCTGCCAGGTCCTCCTCCCTTGTGTGTCTTAGTCTGGATGCTCCACTGACACTGGTCCACCATGGGTGGCCCCCTGCTCATATCTGAAATACCAATGGCATAGCTTTCAGCATTACAGCAGCAGGCAAGCCCTCACAACGTGACAAGCTGATAGGCATATGTTGTTGTTGTTGTTGTTGTTGTTGTTAGGTGCCGTCAAGTCGGTGTCTGATTCATAGCGACCCTCCGTACAACAGGAAAAACACTATTGTCAGTGCTTTTCTGCTGTTCATAGGGTTTTCAATGGTGGACTGATTTTTGGGAGTGGGTTGCCGGGTCCATCTCCCAGATAGGCATATGGGGGAGTAATAACAATCACTAGCATTTATTGAGCCTTGAGTATATACCAGCCTTTTTTTCTAAGCATTTTATGTTTATTTTCTTGCTTAATCTAAACAACAATCTCATTACAGGTAAGGAAACTGAGCCATGTGAATTATAATAACTTTCCTGTGCACAAAAATGTAAACTCCACATTCAGATGTGAAAGTTTGACTCCAGAAGTCACAGCAATTGTCTCATTAGGTGCCTTGAGATGACTTAGGACAGAATCTTCCAAAACACACCTCAACCAATCTGAGCTGCCATTCAAATAGAGTTTGAACAGTGATTTTCCCCTTCTTTCTTTCTTCTGGACCTATTCCTTAAAAATAGCCCCAACTTCTAATCCTTTCACACTCTGGGGTGTAATTTTTGAGCTAATTCCTTGAAGATTTCTGTAGATATAGGAGGCACTCAGTAAAGGTTGGGTTGATGGTTAAGTGGTTTGTTGTTGGTTGGTTGGTTGGTTGAATGAATGAATGAATGAATTATATGTTCTGAAAGCCCACATTACCCCTAAATTCCTTCTTCACCTGTCACAAAGTCTCAATTTTGTGTTTTGTTTTGTTTTATTTGCAGGGCATTGTCATCTTTAAACAATGATCCTGTTGTAAAGGCTCATCAGATTCTTTAATATGTTAACATGATCACAAATCCCCCACAAAGGGAAGATTTCATAAGCAAAGATTTTTTTTTTTCACCGGAGAACTGGAGCCCAGCAAAACAGACACTCCTTCAGGAAGCCCAGCTTGGAGCCTACATTCTACAGCGGTGGATTCAAACCTGGGTTACTTCCAGCAACCCCCGAGAAGCCCTCATTGGCAAAACAGCCTCTTAGACCCCACCTTGATCCTTTGTTAGGGTGGATCCAGGAGCAGATGTTTCTAATAAGCCCACTGGGTGACTCTGAAGATGAGCCAGGTGTGGGGATCTTGGCCAAGAGCCCAGGACACTGCGGGGCTCAGATGGAAAGAGCCAGGCAGGGCAATGAGAAGAACATCAAGGACGGTCACGGTGCATGAAGTCAAACTTTCCCCAGGTAACCATTTCCCTGCGCCCTCCGTGCAGAGTGGGAGGGGGTCATGGGCCCATAGAAGGGGCTTCTCTCTGCCACCAAAGCAGAGGAATGAGGGAAGAGAGAGGATGCGTGGCTTTGACACTAAGCTCAGACCTGGCGTCCCCCAGCCCCAGGTCACCTGGAAGCTCTGCACAGCCACTAGCCATGGAGGAAAGGGTGGACCCCGGGCTTTGAAGCCAGCCACGCACACTTCCCCTGCTCTGAATGCCCTGGGCAGAACACAGGAACATGAGACGGAGCTTGCCTGGCTTGGCTATTTGCAGTCATACACAAGGAGGCAGGGAGCACCAACCTGGAAGGGGCCCAGACCTGTGTGTGATGCTTTCCAGGCCCTGCTCCCAGCTGGGCAGCAGGACTCACCCAGCACAGGGAGGCCTAGAGGCGCCATGTCTGCAAGGTGCCAACTTGTTCAGGGATTTGAGCGCTAATGGTTCATCCTTGACCTTTCAAACCCCTTACTAGTCATTGACCACCCCGGGACATAGCTCCTGCCTTATTTTTTGCAGTACTGGGGATTGAACCCTAGGGCCTCATACCTGCATGCTTTGCAAGTGCTGGATCACTGAGCTGCGCCCCCAGTCCATTTTTTTTTTCTTTTTACTTTTTGGAGACAGGGTCTCACTAAGTTACGCAGACCACCTCTGGTCTTGAACTTGTGATCCTCCCTCCTCTGCCTCCCGAGCCGCTGGGATTACAGGAGTGAGCCACCGCACCTGGCGCTCTGCCTTACTTTTTGAAGGGTCAAGTGCCTATCATCAAGCATGGTCCAAAATAAATTTTGTGATAAATATTTGTTAAATTAAGCTGAATTCTCCTTTTCAAATGACCTGGAGGTCCTCTGCCTCTCTCATTGTGGGGTCACATCAATTAGATATTCAGCTTAAAGAGGGACCATGGACCAGCCAACCATCTGCGCAGAGGAAGCATTCAGCATTTGCTTGATTTGTTGGTTTGTCATGAATGTCTGCAAAACTCTTCTCTTTACTTGGGTTGGTTTTGTTCCTGTGTGTGTGAGTAGACTTAATCTCCATCATTGATACTCGGCAGTCTACCAGGACCCCTCTCTCTTCCTCCTCCTTCAACTTCTGCTCTAAACATAAACAAGTTAGACCCGGTGCTGGGCTTGCCTCCGGCTGACCTGGGGAGAGGCAATGAAGTATCTCAGTTCTATCAGCTGGGTGATCTTAGAAAAACTGCTTAACTTCTCTGAATGCCAGTTAGCTCAACTGATAAAAGGCCCTACAAAATCCACCTTGCAGAGCAATTAGAAGGATTAAGGTACCTAACGCCTGTGGACAGAAGCAGATGTTGATATATAGAAGCAACTATAACTATCGTCTCAGTTTGGGAATAGCCCAGCCCTGGGGTCTAGGGGTCAAGATCATCATCTCCTAAAACTGCAAAGCCCTTCAATTTCTCAGGCCTGTGGGAGGGGCTGAACGGCAAGGACAGGTCTCAGAGACTCAACAGGTCTAAGGACTATTTATAGAACTCAACACTTTTTAAATAAAGTTCTATTTATTAATAACGATACTTTTGAATTTTTGCTCATGCACTTGTGCAAATGTGTGTGATATGCCTTGTTGATGAGTGTGAGCGGTGTGTTTGCAAGGTGGGGATGGGCACACTCTGGGCTTGGACACTTGAACAAAGAGCTGCCCAGCCCGAAGCCAGGTCCCCAGTACAAAAGCCCAGGTCCCTGTCCTTGGGGACTCAGTGTCCCTGAATCACAGCCTTTGTTCTCAGGACCTGGGAGGACACAGGTTGCTGGTGGCCACCACTCCTAGAGTGGAGGCACTGGAGGGAAGGATTGCTGGAGCCAGAGGCATCCCATAAATATCCACTGAGCATCTGCCATGTGTCACGTACTGGATTAATCTTCTTGGGTGAATGGGAGCCAAATTTATTATTGTTTATTACTTGAAACAAGTCTTTGGTATTTATTCACGCAACGTGTTGAATGTCAACTCGGTTTGGGATATGCAGAGAGAGGAAGAGGGACTTAGGCTGGCCATGGCTGGACCACCAGTCCCCAGAGCTCCTGATACAAAGGAGAGGGAGCTGCTCCCCCCAGACACCACCAGGCTGGCACACCTTGTCACACCTGGCTCTGCATCGTGGGCCCAGGGCCAGGAATATCGGTGGAAAGCTCGTTCTCTTTTAAAAGTCTTATAGCTAAACCATGCATGGTGACACACACCTGTAATCCCAGGACTCAGGAGGCAGAGGCAGGAGGATCGAGAGTTCTAGGCCAGCCCAGGCTACATAGTGAGACTCTGTCTAAAGGAAAAAATAAAAACAAAGTTGCCGGGCACGGTGGCTCACACCTGTAATCCCAGCGGCTCGGGAGGCAGAGGCAGGAGGATCACAAGTTCAAGACCAGAGGCAGTCTGCATAATTTAGCGAGACCCTGTCTCAAAAAAGTTAAAAGAAAATGGGCTGGGGGCACAGCTCAGTGGTCCAGCACTTGCAAAGCATGTAGGCATGAGGCCCTGGGTTCAACCCCCAGTACCACAAAAAAAAAAAAAAAAAAAAAAAAAAAAAAAAAAAAAAAAAAAAAAAAAAAAAAAAAAAAAAAAAAAAAAAAAAAAAAAAAAAAAAAAAAAGAAAAAGAAAGAAAGAAAGAAAGAAAGAAAAAGAAAAAGAAAAAAGAAAAAAGAAAGTAAAAGAAAAAGATCTTGCGGCTAGAAAAATGCAGTTGAAACAGTCAATTCAGGGAAGGAGGAGGGCAACCATGGATCTTAAAAGAAGTTCTATGTATGGGTCTTTTTCCCCCTTCCGGCTATGGATTTGGTAGGGGCAGACCAGGGACAGAACCACCTGCTAAATACTGCACCTGTACACAGTTAAGAGTTTGGATGCTTTTGCTCCTGATTGCAGTCAGGGACTCCTCTCTCCTCCGAGGAGATACTCTCCTGCCTTTGGAAATTTGATTTTAGCAGCAGAAGGGGCTCCTCCATGCATAGCCAGCTCAGCAGGCTCCAGGGGCCTAACGTTCATTAGCAGTCAGGAAGGGAGGCAGGACAGCAGGGACCGTCTCACGAGGTCAAAGCCAAGGCTGCCCAGGGACCAGGATCCTTCCAGGCAATCTGGGCTGCTCCTGCCCTCCACACTCTGAGGGTGTCTCTGGTCCCCTTGGCGCGTCACCAGCAGGTTCACCCCTGTCTGCTTGTCATTGTCATCTCTCCTGCACGAGCAGCAGCTTGGATGCAGGCTGAGAGAAGACGGCCATGAACCTTCTGGGCTAGGCTGCTGTCATGCCAATCAGGAGCCCAGACCCACAGCTCCCCACGGCCCGGACGTTAGAAAAGCCCCTCTCTGCTGCTTTGTTTGTTGGCGCCAGAGGGCCGGACACAGGGCTCTAGTCTCTAGGACACATCCTCCCCCACTCCATTCACCCCTTCTCAGAGCGAGCACCGAAACGCTTCCTTCTTCTCTCCTTGGAACGTGCTCACAGTGCACTCACACACGTGGCTTTGGGTATGCGCCATCTGGAGCTGATTAATTCGCTTGTGCCTGCCTGCATTATAGCATAAGGGATCTAAAGTTCAGAGAGATCCAACACATTGCTGAGGACAAACACAATGACAGGCCACTGAGACATTCAGTCTGCCTCATAAAAGTTATTTAAGCCAGCACAGAACCCAGCTCTTCACAGAAATTAGAAACAAGGAAAGAGAGAGCATGCAACAGGCAGTAGAGAATGTAGGCCAAGAACAAACAGAAACGTCCAACCCGGCCTCGTCCTCTTTCTAAGAAGCAACACTTGCTCCTCTGAGAAGTTCTTGCTGTGTGGCTGGTATTTTCTGGAATGATTGTGACAGCAAGCAAAAGGTTCACGATTTATAGACCAGAGGACTACATAGAAATATATTAGCAAGCCGGGTGCGGTGGTGCACGCCTGTAATCCCAGTGGCTTGGGAGGCAGAGGCAGGAGGATCGCAAGTTCGAGACCAGTGGCAGTCTCCATAACTTAGTGAGACCTTGTCTCAAAAAGTAAAAAAATGGGCTGGGGGCGCAGCTCAGTGGTTCAGCACTTGCAAAGCATGCAAGCACAAGGCCCTGGGTTCAACCCCCAGTACCGCAAAAAAGAAAAGAAAAGAAAAGAAATATATCAGCAAAGTCAACTCTGCCTGATAGGAAAGAGGGGGAAATTTATTTGAGCGTTCAATAGTTTATCCCATAAAGAAGCTGGTACATAATAAAAAACAACTTGTTGAGAACTTGCCATGCGCCAAGATGTGCACTAAGAGTTTCCCACGCATTATGACATAAAATCTTCAGGAGAGATCTAGGCATGGCCATTGTTATTAAAGGACCCTGATATTTTTGGTGGTCAAGCTGGGTTCATCAGACAGAGCCCATTCAGTTGCTCATGACCGCAAATCTGGCCTCTGTGGCACCTCAGAGACTCCAATTGCTGGTGAGGTGCTGACTGTGTGTGTGTCATCTGTGTGCCACATCAAAGGACAGCACCCTGCCTAGGTGTCCCGTGGGCCCTCACCTACAGATCAGTCACTCAAATCCAACCCTGAGGTCAATCCATAGAGGCTCAGGACAACATGTAGCTGCTCCCCGCCCCCCATAATCCCCTCTTACACCTGATGCATTCACAGGGCATTTAGTGATCTGAAGGGGAGAAGCGCCCAGGCTGCCACGCCTGCCGCACAGCCAGGTGAGCAGGGAGAATCTGGCTATGAGGTTCAGGAAGCCAAGCGGCAGCCTCGCCCACCAACTGGACCTCATTCCAAGGCCCAGCACATGTGAATTTCTGCAGACCAGTCACTGTGTCCGGATGAGGGACCAAGGAGGCCTCAGAAGAGTGAGGTGCAGAGAGTTTGTAGGAGGTAACCCTCAGCTAGCTCAGTCAGAGTCCAGGTACTTCTGACCCTTGTCCCAACAGTCATGGTGACACCACTCAGCACTTATGGAGAGCGTTCTGTGGGACAAATCCTGCATGTCCAGTAACTTACTCCATCTTCACGTCACCTGCAAGGCCTCGTGTCACAGATGGAGAAACCGAGTCTTATGGTCTGGATCTCAAATGTCCCCCAAAGGACACGTGTTGAGGGCTTGCATTCTTGCTCATGCATTTACACAGATGTGCACAATATGCCTTGTTCATGAGTGTGAGTGGTGTGTTTGCTGGGTGGGGATGGGCACACTCTAGGCAATGAACGTCTGCGCTATTGGGAGGTAAGGCAGCCTTAAGAGGTAGAACCTAGTAGGAAGCTTGTAGGTCATTGGGTGCCGACCCAAGGGGAGGTAGGGACCCCAGCCCCTCCTCTCTCTCTCTTTGCTTCCCACCTCCATGAAGTGAGCAGCTTTGCTCCACCACATGCTCCCCCCATGATATTCATCCCCACCACAGGCCCAAAGCAATGGGGCCAAGGGATCAAGGGACTAAAACCTCCGAAGCCATGAGCTGAAGTAAATCTTTCCTCCTTATTGTTGTTTTTTTTTTTTCAGGTACATTGTCATAGTGACAGAAAGCTACACACCAAGGCACACAGAGGGCCATCTGCCCAGGGTGACACCAGCTAACTGGACTTTGTCATAGCACTGCTACTCTGACCTGCTCCTTCAAATCTTCTACCTCCCTGGTTAATGATTGAGCAATGTCCTCCCCTGTTCAAAGAGCACAGGACCAGGAGATCAGCTGCTGGCTGAGCAAGCACCTGCTGTTCTGTGGTCAGCCATAAATGTGCTGTGACTGCAAAGGACACGAGGTCCTGGACTCTCAAAAACAGATTCACAGATGTACAACCAACCCACATGGACACTCGGATGCTCCCCTCCATCCCAGCCAAGCTTCTCTTGCTATGAAGCACTGCCTCCACAGCCTCCTGCTCCAGAAAGCTCCTGCTTTGGCCTGCACTTGGGGACACTTCCTCTTTTTTCCCCAAGGGTCTGTACACATTTAATTTACATTACAAATTGTGTTCCAATGATTCACTCATTCATTTAACAAATATTTATTGAGTACCTTCCTATGTGCCACCTGCAGCCATACCACTGTGGCATCTGATCCCATCAGATCCAGAAGCTAAGCAGGGTCGGGCCTGGTTAGTACTTGGATGGAAGACTGCCTGGGAACACCAGGTGCTGTAGGCTTGGGAGAAGGACCCAACAACCTACTTCCAAAAAACAATGGGCCATTGAAAACCCTGTAAATAGCAAAGAAACACTGAAAATAGTGTTTTATCAGTTGTAGGTAGGTCGCTATGAGTCAGATACCGACTCATGGGTACCTAACAACAACAATTATGTGCCAGATACTGGCAATACAGCGATGAATAACTATACAAAACTCCAGACCAAATATCTGCCCTTGATGGAGCTCCAACTCTAGTGGGGGCTCAAGGATGAGCTGTAAATAATAAATAAAATAAGTGCACAGAATATCTGGCGAGCTACATTTTTATATAGACCATCGAAGGAGTCAGAGAGTAAAGGGGTAAAGGGGCGAGTTGTACAGATGGCCAGGAAAGGTCTAAGGTGGTAGGTAGTATTTTAGAAGAGGCTTCTTAAAAGTAACTTGTTTTATACTTGGAAATGACTTACTTTTCCATGAAATCTATCCCATCTTTTAAAACTGTTTTTCTTTATCCTAAAGGTCATCTACAACCTAATGATTATGATTTGTAGACTTTAAAAAGTTCAAAACATCCCCACTATAATTTTAATACTCTCCCATCTTCACAACTGCCCACAGAGCTGAATAAATCTCTGCACTTTATGCATCTCTTACTAAACATTATTGTTTTATATTATTCATTACAAGAAAGATGATCTTAGTAAAAACAACATCACTAAGTGTTTCCATGTGGTTCAGAGTTACACGCTGACTCAATGTAATTACTCTGATCCTGGATTCTGAAGTTCTCTGGGCACAGCTTCTTACCTTAAGACTCACAGTGAGAACATATCACGTGAAGAAAAATACAGCAGAAGTCTCTATTCATACTGCAGGTTTCTAGCTCAGGGTTGCTTAGTTTACTAAAGGGCCTCATATGCTCCCTTTGCCAAAAGGAATTTTGAGAGATGGTACAACTAAGGCGGTGCCTACCTGGACCTTTATCCCTCAGTTTACCTACATTTCAGGTGAATCAGGGAAAGCTCCTAAGCTCCGATGCTTACAAGATACCAGAGGTAACAAGGAGGGAAGGCTACCACTTAACGATAGGACTGATAATCGCACTCTGCTAAAGCTACCTCAATTCAAAGTTTGTATAAAATGCTGAGCTGATCAAACAAAATATCATCAAACAAAATTCCAAAGTACCAACACAAAGGAAGATTGACACACTGCGATACCTAGAAATAATTTACTATTTTAGAACATATGGTATAGGGCAGGGGCCAGCAAACTTTTTGTATAAAGGGCCAGGGAAAAAATATTTAAGCTCTGCGAACCAGATGGCCTTTGATATAAGTATTCAACCCTGCCAGAAAAGCATAAAAGCAGTCAGATCACATGAAAACAAATGGATGTGGCTGACTTCCAATAAAACTTTATTTACAAAAACTTGATTTACAATCCCACAGACCACAGTTCATCAATCCATGATGCAGAGTATCCAGAAATGTGAATTAACTCTAGAATATCACCAGTTTTTTACCTTTTTTTGTTTCAGCTAAATTCCTGGGGTTGGTTTTTGGTTACCTATTAACAGTGGAAAGCTTTTTAAAAAAAATCTTTCCTTATATTACCAACAATATTAACTGTGCTTTTACAAAGAAAAACACGCGAGGGTATATAAGCACAAAAGAGAAGAAATTACACATTTTAGATAATGGAAGAAGAGCCAAACACAAAATGTCTTACAAAGTGGCTGGGTGCCGTGGCACACTCCCGTAATCCCAGTACCTTGGGAGGTGGAGGCAGGAGGATCACAAGTTAGAGACCAGAGGCAGTCTGCGTAACTTAGCGAGACTCTGTCTCAAAAAGTAAAATAAAAACTGGGCTGGAGGCGCAGCTCAGTGGTCCAGCACTTGCAAAGCATGCAGCACAAGGCCCTGGGCTCAACCCCCAGTACCGCAAAAAAAAAAAAAAAAGTCTTACAAAGTGAGCTATCTGAATTTAAATACACTTGATAAAAGAAGTCAGTAAGGTATGAATAAAGATTTGGCTATAAGAATATTCATCTTATCTTTTTTTCAGTATTGCTCATGCTGGGCAAGTGCTCCACCACCAAGCCACACTAAGACTCTTTTGCACATTCTATTTTGAGACTGGATCTCATTAAATTGCTCAGGCTGCCTCTGGTCTGGAACCTGTGATCATCCAGCCTCAGACTGTATGTGCTATATCTGGAGGACTAGTTAAATAAATGAAGGTACATCCATATAATGCAACTACTTTATAGAATAGAAAATATTTCTTGGTTAAAAAAAAAAGTTGTCTTTTATTCAGTTACTTTTTAGAAAATTAGAAAATTGAGTAGATGGTATGATCCCATTTTTCTGAAAATAAATGTACATAAACACAAACAAGATATATAAAATCACCTGGGTAGATACACCAAGACATTTACAGTGTTTACCGTAGATGGTAAAATTATGACTTCTTCTGGCTAACTTATACTTTTTAATTTTCTGGAACCATATTGATTTGGTAATAAGAAAATTCTTTTTATAATATTGCCAGGCACCATGGCGCACACTTATAATCCCAGCTACTCAAGAGGCTAAGGCAGGAGGATTCCAGCTTTAAGGCCAGAGGCAGTCTGTGCAACTGAGCAAGAGCCTGTCTCAAAATAAAACGTTTTGGCAAATATAACTCTTAAAAAATGGCTGCCACCAGAGAGTAGGGTGGGTATAGGGATTTGAATTGATTATACGTTTTTCCCAGTTTGGATTATATGACAAGCTTGTAATAAAAGTAAAATAAAACAAAAAAAGAAAAGAAAAGAACAAAAATAAATAAAGGAATAAATTTTAGAATGGGAGCTGGGAGCACAGCTCAGTGATAAAGCACTTGCCTAGCAGGTGTGAGGCCTGGGTTCAACCCCTAGTTGAACAGAAGCAGGATTATTTGGGTCAATGTTTTCAAAATAAAGTCTTAAAGTTTAGGGATTACATCAATTCTTAAAATCCCAAACAGTGGTTTCTGCTCAGTCTCCAAAAACTAGCTATAAAGGTTAAGGAAATCTAGGAACTACCTACAAAAGGAAATACACATGATGTTAGGTGCCATCAGGTCCAACTCACAGCAACCCTATGTCCAACAGATGAAACACTCCCCAATGCTGTGCCATGCCTGGCACTATGTCAGTGCTTCTCTGCTATTTACAGGGTTTTCAGTGGCTGATTGTTTCTGGAGTGGGCTGTCAGGTCTTTCTCCCATATTTGCGGTGCTGGGGATCAACCCTAGGGCCTCAGAGTGCACAGAGCAAGCTCTCTACCAACTGAGCTAAACCACAGCTCCCACTGCACATGATAAAGATGTTGTTGTTGTTGTTATTGTTGTTGTTGTTGTTGTTGTTGTTAAGTGCCATCGAGTTGGTATCTGACTCATAGTGACCCTACTTACAATGGGCAAAACACTGTTGTCAGTGCTTCTCTATCATTCGAAGGATTTTCAATGGTAGATTGATTTTTGGGAGTGGGTTGCTGGGTCCTTCTCCTGAGTAAGTTAATAAGAGTTCTCAAATAGGGAGCTACTACAAGAAGTCTTGCCTGCCGCCATAACCCTGTGGCATCCGATCCTGTCAGATCTCAGAAGTTAAGCAGGGTAGGGCCTGGTTAGAACTTGGATGGGAGAATGCCTGGGAACACCAGATGCTGTTGGCTTGGGAGAGGGACCTGGCAACCCACTCCCCCAAAAAATCAATCTGCCATTGAAAACCCTATGAACAGCAGAGAAGTACTGACAATAGTGTTTTACCTGTTGTATGTAGGGTCACTATGAACTGGATACCAACTCAACAGCACCTAATAAGAACACAAGAAATCTTATCAAACCATTACCAGGTGAGCAATCAACAGCGTGTAAGACACAATCCAATTTACCTATCTCAGATTCTGCCTGTGCTGTTCATAATTCAAGTATGAATGGAGAAAGTAACTACATTATTCATACCACTGAAGAGAAGATTTTCAACCACCAACTTTTGGGGGAAAGGAATAAGTGGCAGGGGACAGTCATACTCGAATATGATGGATCTCAATACTGCATGAGAATTCCAAATTTGGGGTTCAGACCCATCACTCAGGCCCAAATTGCCTTCATTCCACTGCCGTTCTGTGTCTTTTTACAAAGATCTTTACATGTTCACAAGTTCTGCTGGATCACAGCAGACTTCATTCAAGTCCCTTTAACACTCTGAGACACAGGGATTAATACCAACACAGGCTGTAGATCCCTCCTAAGGAGACTGGTCCCACTGTGTTCTGGGACAGGGCATCTCATCACTGTCTCTTAAAGAGCTTTCTCTGCCCCCTCCCATGAGACCGTACTTGCCATGGTAGAAGCGTGGCTGGCTCAAATCCAAGTTACTAGCCCTACAACTTTAGGTGAGGTGCCTAAAGGACTGTGCCTTGGTGTCCCTATGTGTGAAGTCCTATGAGTGTGGGAGTGGATGAGCAACTGTGAGCAAAGCAGGTGCTGCCAATGTGACTCCCCCGTGCCTACACTGGGTGGCACTGGCATCACTGGGCACAGCAGCAGGGTCTGTTCCCCCCGGGAGGCAGGACAAGGTTCTCTGTCTCCCCAGCACCCAGCACAATATAGATGCTCTGTGAGTGACGCCTGTTTAGGACAGAGATCATCCTTGATTATTTGTACCCAGTGAGGGAGGAACACTAAATCACCCAAAATGGAAAGCATTACTTCTCAATTACATGTTCGCACAAGTTGGCACACGCGGAGAACTGAAAGAGCAGGGCCTGCATTCCACAGCCAAAGGGCAGCGAGTTTTCAATCTCCTCTGGTATGAGTTCATCCTTAGGCGGTTGTTTTTACTCAAACCCCTTGTAAACTATGGCAGCAAATGATTCATGTGCCCATTCTGTGCATAATTCCTTAAAGGGGAAACCACCTCAGCTCCTCCGTGTCAGTCTATCTGCACTGTGGCTTTAGCAGAAACCAGCTCCCTGCCCTGCAGTGGGCGCTGCAGTGACCCCAAGCCGGAGCTGGGCAGAGACAGCCCATAGGCCCTTAACAGGAATCAGGATGGGTTTGCACGAAGTTACCTGGCTACCTGCTGTTGCTCCACCTGGACCTGGCTTCTGATCCAGGTGGCTGAGCCTTGAACCTCCCCTGAGGGAACCAGGGCTTCCCTGCCTGCCTCCTAGTGGCCTGCTTGGAGGGGACAGTTGTCTTTGCCACTTGCCTCCAGACCAAAGTCTGTTCTGCCTCCTGGTTCCTCTGCTCAGCCACTCAGAACAAAGCACAGGGGTGGCGCCCAGTGTGGACAGGTGGGGCCCAGTGTGGACACGTGGGCTCTGCTCAGCAGAGGGCACCAGCCAGGCCCCCTGGCCTGGACTCTGCTGCCTGTCTGCTTCCTCCTCCCCCGAGCCCAGCCCTCAGCTGGTTCTCTCCCTCCCTATCTCTCTTTCCTGTGCATCTCTCTCCCTCTCTGTCTCTATTTCTCTCCTTTCAGTCTCTCAGTCTATCTTTACTGTCTCTCTTTATCTTTCTGTCTCTCTCCCTCTCTGTCTCTCTTGGTCTCTCTCTCTCTCTCTCCTCTTCCCTCTCTTTCTAGTCTGAAGAGGCCACAGGTCCCCACTCCACGAGCACGGGTGCACACACAGCCCGCTGTGCCCTTGGCCTCCCTCCAGACATTTGTTTCCACTTCCCCTTATTGAGGAGAAGGAGGGGCCCTGGGAGGCTGAGGAGACAGGCGAGCCTTCTGTTTTCCTGCTGCACGTTCGGTACGTGCATGTGCCTGGCAGGGCTTCCCTGGGCCTTTTCCAAGGGCTCATCTCCCGTTTCCTCAGAGCTCCAGCCCTGAGCCTACCCGTCAGGACCTTGAACTCAGGGGAACAGGAACCCACGCGTGTCTGTGCTCCCCTGTGAATGTGCACACGCTCAGGCACATTCACATCCAAGTGTGCACGTGCTCACACACACAGACAGTCAGGACTTGCTAAGACATGCCATGCGCTGAGACAGTCACGCGTGTGAGCGTGCCCACATACTCACACTCGAGTGCATGCACACTGACATAGCGCAAGCTCACAGACACGTGCTGATACACTCACACACTCAGACATGCACTGACATACCCACACACATGCACACAGGACACGTGTGCTTGTTTCTCCCATGGAGGTACAGGGTATGGATAGGAACCAAACCAGCCACCCTAAATAAAGGCAAAATATGCAGAATGTGATGCTCCATTCGATGCAAATTACAGGCAACCAAAAACTATGCATGTCTAAACAATTGTGGTCTGAGGCAGTAGATGTCCTTGGTTACTCTGTCACTTCTCCAGCCCCTCTGTCCCCTTAGAGTTCAGCACATGCTCAATTTTAACAGTTCTGTAGCTGTGGGTCCCCCATGTGTCTGTCAGCTTGTCGTGCTGTGATTGCATGTTGCTGTGATGCTGAAAGCTATGCCACCGGTATTTCAGACACCAGGAGGGCTACCCATGGTGGACAGGTTTCAGCTGAGCTTCCAGACTAAGACAGACTAGGGAGAAGGACCCCGCAGTCCACTCCCAGAACAGCCACTGAAAACCCTGTGAATAGCAGAGAAGCACTGATAAATATAGTGCCAGAAAATGAGCCCCCCCAGGCGGGAAGGCATTCAACAGATAACTGGGGAAGAGATGCCTCCTCAAAGTAGAGTTGGCATTCATGATGAGACTGGAGTAAGACCCCTGGGACCCCCATTTGCTGATGTAGCACAATTCAAAATGAGAAGAAATAGAGTGTCTGCAACATTGGGCTGAAACATAAAAAGATCATATGCATGGCACAGTGCTGGGTAGTGCTTCCTTCTGCTGTACTTAGGGTGGCTGTGAGTCAGATCCAACTCGATAGCACCTAACAACAATAGCTCTGGATAGGATTTACTCATGCTCACACGTGAGAACAATCCTGATCACTACATCCTCCCCAGGATTTACAGAAATGCCCAGAAGAGACTCTGCAGGGCTGAGGTGCTGCCTTAGAAGGAGGGTTCAAGGGCCAGACGCAAGGGCCATCATCAGGGACCAGGCAGAAAATCAGCCATGTGCTTCACCTCCCCAGCTCACAGGCGGTGCCTCCCGGAGACCCATCTACCATTGCTCAAAGCAGTCTCAGGCCTTCTCAGATTGAGGGATGTAAGCCCAGCCCTCAACTGGAGGAGGATGAAATTTGAAATTGTCACAATGACCAAAGAGCCATGACAACTAATGTAATGGGAAAGCCAGGTGAGGTCCTGGACCAAGAAATAAAATAGCTCTAAGAGATATTATTGGGACAGTTGAAGAAATTTGAATATAGACCATAGATTAGATAATAGTATTCTACTAATGTTGAATTTCATGATTTCGATAGTTGCACTATAGTTGTGAAAGAAATACACAGGCATGTGCACATGCACACGCATGCACATACATACACAGAATATATATATGGAGAGAATGCTTGTCGTCACTGCCTCTTTGCTTCTGGGCAGTGGACAGAGCTAGGAACACACACATACACACATACCATATCTGTATTTATTTGAATTCTTAACTACACACACCCCACCTGTCTGTCATGCTGTGGGGGCTTGCCTGTTGCTATGATGCTGAAAGCTATGCCACTGGTACTTCAGATACCAGCAGGGCCACCCATCATGGACAGGTTTCACCTGAGCTCCTGGACTAAGACAGACTAGAGAGAAGGACCCAGCAGCCTGCTCTAGAAACAATTAGCCATTGAAAACCCTGTGAATAGCAGATAAGCACTGTCAAATATAGTGCCTGAAAATGAGTACCCCTGAGCTTGGCTTTTCAGAAATGAGTGGGGAAGAATTGCCTCCTGAAAGTAGAGTAGACCTTCATGACAGGAATGGAGTAAAAAATCCCTGGGACTTCCTCTTGCTGATGGTTATCATGCATAAAGCTGCAATGAGCGTTCTTGTAAGCATATTTTTATAGACGTGTTTTCCTTTCCTCTTGTTAGATATATAGGAGTGGGATTACTATGGTTTGGATCTCAAATGTCCCCAAAAGCCCATGGGTTGAAGGCTTTGTCCCCTGCTGACTGCAACATTGAAGATGGTAGAAACATTAGGAGGCAGGGCCTAGTTGGAAGAAGTAGGTCATCTGGGGTGGGCCCTTGAAGGATAAGTTGTGGCCCCTGCCTCATCCTCTGGATCTCTTTGTTTCCTGATCACCAGACAATGAACAGCTTTGCTTCACCACAGTGATGTTCTGCCTTGCCACAGGCCCAAAGCAACCATGGACTGAAACCTCCAAAACCATGAACCAAAATAAATTTTCTTCAAGGTAATTTTCTCAGGTATTTTGTCACAGCTGTGTCATAGGGAAGGTATCTATTTAACTTTGTAACTAAGTACCGACCCTTTTCCAAAGTGATTACACTATTTATACTCCAACTAGTCATGTATGAGAGCTTAACTTGCTCCATACCCTTGCTGATGTTGTAAGTCTTCTTAGTTTTAGCCAGTCTAGTAGGTGAAGCGGTATCTTATTATTGTTTGAATTTCATTTCCCTAATGAGCAATGATGTTGAGCATCATTCCATGTATTTATTGTTCACTTGAATATATTCTTTTATGAAGGGGTCGTGAAAATGTTTTTACCATTTTTAATTGGGTTGTTTGTTGTTTGTTATTAGTTGTGCATAGTTCTTTATATATTCTTACTATAAGGTCGGGCTGGGATTTAGCCCAGTGGGTAGAGGGCTGCACTGCAGTCTCTGAGGTCCTGAGTTCAATTACCAGCACCGCAAAAATGGGAGAAGGGCCTAGCAATCCACTCCCAAGGCAATCCCGAAACAGTCAGCCATTGAAAACCCTATGAGGGCCGCTATGTGTCGGATACCAACTCGACGGCACCTAACAACAACAACTATAAGGTCTTTGCCAGATATATGTGGTACAAATATTTTTCTCTATCTGTAGGTTGCCTATTCCAAGGCTTTCTTTGATAAGAAATTTTTAATTTTTGTAAAGTCTAAGTCATTGTTTAATCTGTAGTTATTATTGTCTATATCCTAGCAGAGAAATCTTTGTCTGCTCCTAGATAAGGATGATATTAACTCACATTTTCTTCTACAGGTTTCAGAGTTTTGCTTTCACATTTTTTAAATAAATCTGGGGTTACTTTTGTGTATGAAAAGCTGGAAGTCAAAGTTAGTATTTTTCCAATCAATGTATCTAAGTGTTCCAGCACCAATTGTTAAAAAGACTATCCTGTTCTCCACTGAATTGCTTTGATGATGTTATCAGTAATGAATTGTTCATATAATGTGGGTCTATTTTTGAGCTTCTTATTCTGTTCCACGGATCTATTTGTCTATTTTTATACCAATGCCCCTTATTTAATAACTGTAACTTTTTACCAGTAAATCTTGACATCAGGTAGAATAAACCTTCTGACCTTTTCTCCTATCTCTAAATTGTTTCAACTCTTCTAGGGCTCTGAATTTCCAAATTTTAGAGCCTATTCATCACTTTTTATTTTAAGAAGTGAAAGCCTGTTGGGATTATGATTTGGATTGTGTTGAAACCATATATCAATTTGGGGAGGCTGACATGTTAATTCTGAGTCTTCTAACCTATAAACGTATATATCTTCCCATTTATTTATGTCTTTTTAAATTTTTCTCAGCAACATTTTGTGTTTGCAATATTGAATTAGATCCATCTTTTACTAAGTATATTTCCAAGTATTTTGTCTTTGACAATGTTATAAATGGAATTTTTATATCAGTTCCCAGTTGTTCAGTGTTAATATACAGAAGCGCCATTGATTTTTGGACCTTGACATTTTTTCGGAAGTGTTTTAATGGGATCAGAAAGAAAACGTGAGAGAGGGAGCTTAATGAATCAGCATGTGCATGAACAAGAAGAGGGAAAATGAACAGAAGGAGGACTGTCACGTACAGAGCTCATGATCTGCAGAGCACTCAGTTGGACATATTCACAGCACCCTGTAGAATCAGTTATTGCCCATATTTTGCAGATAAGGAAATGGATGCTTTGAGAACCCATAGGTAGCATGTGGCAGCCAGATTCCACCCAAGCTCTTGAGCTCCAAACCCCCACTCTCTTCTCAGAGTCATTGGTGTTGTCCCAATGCAGCAGGACACGAGGCTGGGTGCTCACAGGCCAGATGCATAGAGAGGTGGCAACTTGTGTCGACGCTGTATTACCAGCTCTCCAGCTCCTGGGACCAGGAGTTGTGAGGTACCTGGTAGGCAGCACAGGGCTAAAGTTCACCCAACCATTCCTACTGAGGCTGAAGTTGCTGTGAGTCAGTAGGCATAGACACAATACCCACAGCATGCAAGCCAAGGGCACCCACAGATAACCCTAGGGATTACCACACAGGGGGTGGCATGAAGCAGAGCCAAACAGGGCCAGCATGAGACCAACTGGGCCTTCTCCAGAGCAGGGTAGTGAGGATCCATTCTATGTTGCCACTGGAGGGTGCACCTGAGGCCAGACAGAATAATAAAAAGCTAAACCAGAGAGGGTCTGCAGCTGTAGCCCTGTGGCATCCGATCCCATCAGATCTCTGAAGCTAAGCAGGGTCAGGCCTGGTTAGTACTTGGATGGGAGACCGCCTGGGAACACCAGGTGCTGTAGGCTTGGGAGAAGGACCCAGCAACCCACTCCCAAAAATCAATCTGCCATTGAAAACCCTATGAATGACAGAGAAGCACTGACAATTGTGTTTTGCCTGTCATAAGTAGGGTTGCTATGAGTAGGATATCGACTTGACAGCATCTAACAACAACAACCACAAATTAGAGAGGGAAAAGCCATCCCTTAGCCTGCTTCCCCAAATTTGCCCAAATATAAGCATCACTTGCTGCAATTTTTCCAAAGCAAATTCCAAACAACCTCCCCAGTTTTTTTTATTCAGTAGATCTGAGTGGGGGCTCAGGAATCTGTATTTTAAACCTGTGCTTCTGAGTGATTGTTCTGATCAGGGTATTTCAAGAGGCATAAAGTTAACAACAATAAAAACAACAGAATTATTGCAGACTTAAGGGATTAGAAACAAGGCTGCAGGTTGGGTGGGAACAAGCCCGAGATGGCCTATAAGAAGCAAGGTAATGTTCGAAGCCTGTGCTTGGGCAAGTGAAGATTTCCTTGTGAAGAATGGGTAGCTGGGAGAGGCACTGCAGGAGGGTTAGCTTCCTGAGATATGGCTTCCCTGGACAGGCTAAGGAGGGGAGCCATGGGCAAAAGAAAGCACTTGGTCAGGATTCTCAAAATCTTTGAAGAAAAATCAACCCCCCAGCTTCCCAGCTTGTAGCAGCAAAAGTTACCCATTGGGTAAGTGGAGAGGAAATTATCACAGGTGTTTGTTGATGTTAGGTGCCATCAAGTTGGGTCTAACTCATAGCAACCCTATGTACAATAGAACAGAACACTACTCAACACTGTGCTGTGCACATGATCTTTTTATGTTTGAGCCCATTGGGTTTTTTATTTGTTTTTGTTTTTGTTTTTTTGGTTTTGTTTTGTGGTACTGGGGGTTGAACCAAGGGCCTTGCTCCTGCATACTTTGCAAGTGCTGGACCACTGAGCTGCACCCCCAGCCCTTTTTTTTTTTTTTTTTTAACTTTTTGAGACAGGGTCTTGCTAAGTTAAGCAGACTGCCTCTGGTCTCGAACTTGCGATCCTCCTGCCTCCACCTCCTGAGCCACTGGGATTACAGGCGTGCACCACTGCGCCTGGCAGTTTGAGCCCATTGTTACAGCCACTGTTTCTTTTCATTTTAAGTCATGCCGCATCAGCAAAAGGAGGTTCCAGGGGCTTTACTCCATTCCCATCGTTAAGGTCAACTCTTCCCCAGTCATTTCTTGAATACCTTCCAGCCTGGGGGTCTCATTCTCTGGAACTATATTTGACAGTGGTTCTCTGCTATTCATAGGGTTTTCAATGGCTAATAGTTTCGGGAGTGGGCTGCCAGGCCCTTCTCTCTTGTTAGGTGCCATCGAGTCGTGTCCAACTCATAGTGACCCTCATAGGGTTTTCAATGGTAGATTGTTTCGGGATTGCCTTGGGCTACCTTAATCTAGAAGTTCAGCTAAATCCTGTTCATGATGGGCGGCCCTGCTTGCATCTGAAATACCGGTAGCATAGCTTTCAGCATCACAGCAACATGCAAGACCCCATAGCACAACACAGGGGTGACCACAAAATCATAGCACAGGGAGCTGCATTAGATGTGGTCAGGACAGGCCAAAGATATTGCCTTTGCCCTATGGAGGATGGCTCTACCAGTAAACTGCCATGAAACCCCCTTCCCCATCAGGCCCTTATTTTCATTTTACTTTATTTTTTATTTTTTCAATCTTTTGATGTTCTCACACATGGAAAAGGAGAGGGAAGGGAGTCCCAGCAAAGGATGTGAGAAGGGGAAGAAGGGATTGAAAGATAACTAAGTGTGAGTGGGAAATGCACAGAACAGGAAAGGCTCTGCGGGGCCCAGTGGACCCCTCAGGAAGCAAACACACAGAAGGCACAGGCTAGCAGTGCACCACAGGGCACCAAGCAGGGGTGCGGGGACCCCACTGGCCAGGCCCAGGGGGTGACAGGAAGGATTTGCAGTTGACATTTGGAACAATGGCTCCTGAATAGCAACTTTCTCTCACGGAGACCTCTAGCCCTCCCCTCCACTCCTTGACTCCTGAAGTCCGGTCAAGAGCCTTTAGGCTCTTTCTTGTTTCCCTTTTCCGTATCCCTGGTTGCCCTGGCAACTGCTGCAACTGGCCCCTGGCCTCCCAAAGCAGGCGCTGTAATGAGAATCTCAGGCAGGTTTGTTCTGCTGGGCCAGCTTTGGGGACAATGGGTGGGCAACTGGCCAAACCTCTCAGGTTGCAGAACCTGTCCCCAAGGACACAACCGCACACACAGCAAATAAAGAGAGGGGACGAAACCTGGGAGGAAAGGTGAGGAGGGGGACCCAGAGTGAAGGCTATACAGGAACCAGGAATGGGGAACTGCCTCATGGTGACCTTTCAGGCAAAGGGGGCTGGGTGAGAGGCCACCGGGGACAGGGCAGTGGGCAAGAACAGAGTGCCCTTGCCCATTCTGCTCCTTCACTGTTTTTATCCAGCGACTTGAATGAAAACACTGAATCAGATCGGCAAATGACCCAAAGCTTTGAGGGACAGCGAATGTATTTTGGGTGATAGAACTAGTTATTAGGTGCCATCGAGTCCAGTGTGACTCATAGCGACCCTATGTACAACAGAACGAAACACTCCCCAGCACCGCGCCATGCCCCTCACTATGTCAAGTGCTTTTCTGCTCTTCACGGGGTTTTCAATGGCTGATTATTTTGGGGAGTGGGCTGCCAGGTCCTTCTCCCATTTTTTGCAGTGCTGGAGATGGAACCCAGGGCCTCAGAGAACACACAGCAGCGCTCTGTTCAGGAAAGAGACTTTATCAGATTGGAGGAATGGGCTCAAACCAACTATTCTAAGGAACTGTGTTGACTGAGTGGGAGTCAATAGGGCCCTGACAGCTCAGGAAACAGGTGCACTGGGAATACCCTTGTGTGTCTGGTTATCACTTGTACCCTTCTATTTTGCCCTGTGGCTGAGAACTCCTCAAGTGTATAGGTCTTACAAGTGGTGAGTGCACTTTGAATTCAGGTTCTAGTTTGTATTTAAAATGTATATTATTACATAACTCAGGGCCTGTATAATGTTGTAAAGAGCAAGGATTCTGGAGCCAAGTTAGCTGGGTTTCAATCCTACCTCTAGTATTTATAAGCTGTGTGTTCTTGAAGAAATTACTCAGCCTCTCTATGGGTGTCCATGGCCTCCTCTATATAATGAAGACAGTAAGACTACCTTCCTCCTAGGGTTTTCCTGAGAATTGAGTCAATAACTCTAGGTAAAGCACTTAGAAGAGGAAGTACATGCTTATAGTGGTTGCTACTGGTATTAGTGACTCAGCCCTGTGCTTGCAAAAGGTTAAGGAGCATTTTTGCCTGGAGGGCCCTAGACTCTGAATGCTTGAGTAGTCACTGTACACTCAGCTCTATACTTCCAATCACCCTTGATATTTGTCACTCCCTAGTGGGATGAATAGAAGGCACCAATGACTCCCTCCCCAGGACAGCCTGAGGCTACAGGCACCCATGTTGCTCTTATGTCCCTTGTGTTGTTTTTGTTGTTGTTAGGTGGCATCGAGTCAGTATCTGACTCATAGCCACCCTACATACAACAGGTGAAACACTTTGTCAGTACTTCTCTGCTATTCATAGGGTTTTCAATGGCAGATTGACTTTTGGGAGTGGGTTGCCAGGTCCTTCTCCCAAGCCTACAGCACCTGGTGTTTTCAGGCAGTCTCCCATCCAAGTACTAACCAGGCCTGACCCTGCTTAGCTTCAGAGATCTGATGGGATCAGATGCCACAGTGCTATGGCTGCAGGCATGACCCTTGTAGGAACCTACTAGGGAGACCTCTGTCCCTCTGCTGGCTGTTCCTCAAAGATCTGGTCTTCCAAGGACATGGGTCCACTGGGAAAACACGTATTCCGCCACCAATTCCACATGTAGGGGATACTGGAGCCAGGGGAAGCCACAACCTGGACACCTTGCCTTATCTATGGGTCCCCTTTTCTTTCCCTTTGGGTTTTGGGAGGAGCAGAGAGGGCATTCCCCACTGAGGATGTAAGGTCCTATAAATGCCTACTGGCTGAAGAAGAAAAACCCTGCTTTATTTCAAGCCCGAGAAGATTCGTCAGCAGGCAGCCCAACACATCATCTCAAATGCCACCAGGCTCTGGGACCTTAGCCAAGTCTCCTCGTTCTGAATTTCTCATCCACAGGGTGGTGTTGATTTCAGGAGGGCCTGGAACCTTCACTGTCTACACAGACTTGCCGAGAACTGATCTGCATCACACTTTGTAAGAGCAGAGCCGCTGTCTTCAGGACAGTGGCTCCCCCGGCCGGAGAGAGCTGGACTTTGAAAGCTGTGTAAAGTTCCCTACGTGTCCCCGTCACATTCTTTCCCACCTGCCCGTGCCACAAACCCAAAAAAATTTTGGAGAAACTGAAACTATGCATAAAAGGCAAAGCCTGCGCTGGAAAACTGCCAAAACTCACTTTAAAGTCTAAATGTGTTCTCTGTCCATTTGTCCTGACCCACCTTGTCAATTTTACCTATGTTGTTCATTTTGCAAACACTATAAGCATACAGCCTGCAGCCATACCACTGTGGCTTCAGATCTCGGAAGCTAAGCAGGGTCGGGCCAGGTTAGTACTTGGATGGGAGACCCAAGTGGGAACACCAGGTGCTGTAGACTTGCGAGAAGGACTCGGGAACCCACTCCCAAAAAACAATCAGCCGTTGGAAAACCTATGAATAGCAGAGAAGTGAAGCACTGACAGTAGTGTTTTGCCTATTGTATATAGGGGTCACTATGAATCAGACATCAACTCAACAGCCCCTAACACCACCACCACCATAAGCATACAATGCTGGATACCACTCGAAACTCTTTGCAAACCACGTCTCATGTAATCCTTATCCTGGCTCTATCAGGAGATACTGTTATTGTCTTCCTCCTCATTTTCAGAGGGGGAAACTGAGGCACCACACATAGCCAGTAAGTAGCCAAGTCAGGATCCAAAGTCCACAGTCTGAACACACCATGCTGCATTTTATTCCGCCACGCTCATTGGCATTTTCCAAGCAGACCAGAATCTCCTAAATGGCAGAGATCATGTCTTCGTGAAACATCTTATAATGAGGACTAAAAGCAATCAGCTAACGCATTGTCAAGACAGCCTCTTCAACAAATGGTGCTGGGAAACATGGTCATCCACATGCAGAAAAATGAAAGTGGATCCGCATCTCTCAATATACACGAGAGTTAACTCAAAATGGATAAAAGATCTCAACATAAAACCAGAAACTTTAAAACTCATAGAAGGCAAGATAGGCAATACACTCCATCATATAGGCATTGGAAAAGATTT